>BOPP01000050.1:1022536-1049289 GCA_017312745.1 Gryllus bimaculatus | reverse complement strand
GGGGGTGTTGGTGGTGTGGGCATAAGAGAACAGCGGGGTGAAGGAGACGGGTGCCAGGGGATGCAGAGGACACGGGTGCAGGGAGCGGGGTTGCAGATGGCCGAGGGCATGGGGCAGGGGGGTTGTGGGGTTCGTGGGTCCCGTGGAGGCTTTTGCGATGGCCGCCGAACACACCACACGAAGCTGCGCGATAGGCCGCGGACAAGGCGGAACGGTTAGAGGGCGTTATGGCGCATTTGGAGCGAGCCCCGGCGCCGGCCAGCAAATTGGCGTTCTGGCGTTAGAGATGAATAAAATCAAGCAACCCGGCAGTACGATCGGGCGTCCTCGGAGCAGCGTGTTGGTTCCGTAAATTCTCGATGTGCGATTTGCGAATTTGCGCCTGGCGAGACCTGGCATTTTTCAGCTCGTGAAGGAATTGCTTGCTGTGATTTTGTGTAATACGCTTATGGCCCGTATGGGATATTTTGAGAAACCGACGCATGCCTGTAATCTCAGAATTTGTAATGTTTCATCTTGGTCTGCCTTCGTCCCATATCTGATCAGCGTTGGTTTATTAGTCTCTCGGGATCTTGAAGCAAATCGAGATGTTGTTTTCCTGTGGACATTAAAATAGCAAGTGGATCTTCGTCTGTAAGGCATATCGGGTTACGAAGTATTTACGTTTAAATAAATAAATAAGACGTTCTTCTTAAACGAAAAAAAAACTATTGACATACGTAATGAATGCCTCCTGATTATCTCGTAAAACATGTATCGTGTCATGATTATCCCTTCCATATATAATGTAGAGGAAGTTATACTCATTTCCCCTCTTTGGAAAAATCTTACGACACGAGATAATTCGTTACGATCTTCAGTGCAGTTTTTAGCAGATTTTGACACAGGTATTACAGAAATATATGATTATCTATGTCAGTTTATTTAATTACCGAAAATTGGACCGTTTGGATAAACCGTTAAGGTCTGATTGGTCTCTGAACTAATATGTTTTTTTTCTTGTCAAACATCCCATTAATAAGTTATTTATTCGACATTAAATACGAAAAGATTCATTTTCAGATTTTCAAATTGTATATATTGTTCTTCATGATGAAGTAAACTATTTTACCTAATAATGTTTTCTTTGTGGGTGTGATATAATTCTGTATAATGTTACTTAAACCAAAGTATTGCAAAGTCTTTACACGGGTGCGGTAGGCAAGAAGTTCTATAATTAGCTGATTTAAAACTAGTTTTTTATTGAGAGAAAATTTCAGGTAGCTTCCGGAGTCTTATTACTTCAATACGCAAAACTTCTTGCGTCCATCATTTTCGTGTTGATATTTTACTTTTTTCTCATAAAAATACAAATATAAAGTTGAAAATACTGTGTTATTAATACCACAGGCAAATTCTTTACGTCAGTATTCGCCCTGTAGTTGTGTTTTCAAGGATTTCCCTCGTTCACAAATTTCAGGTTTCCTGCTCATCGCACGGGTGAGGAAACACTGCACCCAAAGGGTCCTGGATTGCTGCCCCGTAAACCACTGCGGGTGCCGCTCAACCTGATCATAGGAAGCGAATTGTCAATCATGTTATCGATCTCTAGAATTATTCTTCCTGGATCGCCGCCCCACTCGGGGCGATAAATTATCTGTGGTCTAAAGTCCACAGCGGTCGAGATTTGACCTAGGACGTTTCTCAGTACAGCGTTTCGCCGCGGGACCGCACCGCCTATAATTACGGGAGTTTGTCTGGGCGCTGATCGGATAATCGTAGAGGAGGCTTTGGCAATGGCGTACACAGTATTTATCGCTGAAAGACGAGCATCTTTCTATTACAAATAGCATTCCATCGATGAGATTTGTAGACGTTGGAAGAACATTAAGCATTCTATCCATTTCAAAATCTGTTGAGTACCTTTCATAAACCATTATACAAGTGGATACTTCGATAGTGAACCAGAAGAAATTGAAATAGAAAACAATGTAAGGAATTTCCGAGAAATTATTAAAATAAGGGCAGTAAGTAGACAAGCCGAATGAATGGTTGAGACAATGAAAATATTTAAATGGAAGGAATATAACAACAGCTCATAAAGAGAAGGCTTCTAATATTTCGCAGATGGGTTAAAAATTATTGTGCCAAAAATCATCGAAACTGACGAGTTGAAAACGAGCAAAAAGTAGAACGCAAGAAGGCAAATAACATTGGGAAGAGGGCGATTAAAATGACACGGAGGAAGATACTTTAAAGCAGTGAAGACGTATAAGGGGAAGCGGAAATTGACGAAAAGATGAATTACGAGTAGATGATAATATGAAGCAGAAGAAGACAAAAGAAAGCAAACCAACGAAGACGAATAATTGAATCATAGACGACGAATAAGAGGGAGCAGAAGCAGACGAATAAAGCTAATCAGATAGGAGACGCATATATGAAGCCATAACGATGCGGAATAATATAAGACAAGGAGACGAATAAAAGCAAGCAGAAAGCGATTAAGAAGCAGAATCAGGAGGCAAAACAAAAGCGTTGAAGGAGGCGACCACCAAGAATGAAAGCCGAAAGCACGCGTGGGGAGGAGGGGGCCGGGGTGCAGGTGGCGAGCTGTGCCGTGGGTGGCGCGGCGAGGGCGTGGCGGCGGAGGGCGGGCGTGCGCTGCGGGTCTGGGCGCCGCCGCTGGCTGGCGCTCGCCAGCCCGCGTGCCCAAAGCCGCAACACAGCCAGCGCCGCAAATATCGCCGCTTTGAAGAGCCCCTTGCGCGCTGGGCGGCGACTGAAAGCGAGGAGCGGTGGAAGGGAGGGGAAAAGGGAGGAGGGAGAGGGTCCGCGCGGCGGGGGCCTGAGGGCGCGAAAGAGATCACGACGTGGGCGGAGGCGGTATAGGCGGGGAAACGGGAGATGGAACAGCGGATCGTGAAGGTGCTGGTGGCGGGGTAAAAGGAAGGAGTGGGAAGGAAAGAAGGGCTGTGGCGGCCCGGAGGAGGGGCCGAGTGGCTGAGAGGGCGAGCGAAGGAGGCAAAAGAAGCGGGCCCTTCAAAATAGAGGCGGTGGGAATTGCCAAACGCAAATGGTGGCGGCGGGAAAACTGCGGGGAAAGCGGGGCAGAGCAGGCCGTTGACGGTAAGCGCCACGCGTTGACGGGTAAGCGCGGTTGGCGGGTAAGCGCGGTTGACGGTAAGCGCGCGTTCGCGGGTGAAGCGCGGGGGATGACGGTAGCGCGGTTTGGCGGGTAAGCGCGGTTGACGGGTACGCGCGGGACGGCAGAGCTGGCGAGGAGAAAGAGATCACGGGGGGCAGGGCTGCAGGGACGTTGCCCTAGGGGTGCCGGAGAGGGATGTAGGCGGGGGCTAAGGTCATGTTGTTCATGGCGGCAGGGTGATGACACGCAGCCTGTTTGGTTTGCGCTGCGAGGTCGTGCGGGACGCCAGCAGGAAACGTAAGCGCGCGAATGCTGCGACGCTGGGCATCGACTGGGCGGCTATTCTGGTCTATGGTGCGCCAGGCTTGTTAGGCATGATCAAGGTGGTCGTCGATTCGTTAGTGATTCCGTGCGCCTCAACCGCTGAGATCGTCCCCCGAGCCTGTTGAGATCCGCGCCGACCCACATCGGCTCGAGAGTATTTGCCCCCCAACAAGGCATTATTGGAGACGGTGCAGGTAGAGGAACGACCGTGTGGCGAGCGGTGAGCGCGGCAAAATGTGGCGGCGGTTGAGGCGTTGGCCGGTGGGCGTGGTGGGCGTGATGGCGGCGCAGGGTGGCTGCAAGCGCGGCGCGTTTCTCTCGCCGGAAATTAACCGCGTGGGCGTCGCGCCATTCCGCCGGCTGCGGCGTCTCTGCGCCGCCCATATTGATCGTCACGCGTTTACCGCCCGATGCCTCTGCCCCCCTCCTCCTTTCGCCTCTTTCCGCTGACATTTCGGACGTCTGTGGGAAACGCCGCTGCTCAGACCTCCCATGTTGGGACTTGCACTGACGAAATGTGTGACGATCGTTTTGACGGGGTATTTCTATATTGGTTCCTCTCCATTCCATCACTCGGGCTACAAATATGTTCGGCAACGTGGAAAAATGGCGTCAAAATTCTGTAACTGTTCTGTCTTGATACTTTCCATTTTCCGCGTCTTCTTGTCCTCACATTTTTTTGATTGCTTTAATGTATGTAATTTGTGTAAAAAAAAATATATTGTTGTCCAATACGATAAAGCATTGAGGATATAAATGTTAAGTATTTACGAAGAAGCATAACATTTTGATGAATTGACACCTTTTGTAAGCTGACACTGATAATACTTTGTTATTATATTGTATTACAAAATTATTTATCAATACTTATTGAGTCTCTTATGCTACAATAGTAAGGAAATAAAATGCATCGCAACATGTATAATCTTATACAGACTTTGAAAATGGAAATTATACGCAAGTAACAAATATACATTCAAGGTGTGCCCTTCAGTTTCATTTAAATACAGTTTCATCAATTCATATTAGTTTGTCTAGTGAACCGCTTTGATATTCCAATTATTTTTTTATGAATAATAATTTTTTCAAAAGAACCTTCTGTCATTATCATCCTTTAGTTAGCATGAAATTGGAATGAATCGAAAGCATTTTTCCTTCCAACAAGGTGGTAGCTAAGGTTTGACGTACTCCAAATGGGAAACCAAAAACTGTATATAACAAATACGGTTAGAAACATTTATAAAATCGTATGCATACATATGAATTTGACAGTCTAATTTTAGGTATATAATCTTCCAACAAAGTTAATTGGGACATATTCGCTAGACACACGAGAAACATAGGCTACATATAATGGGACTTGGCATTTTCAAGTACTCTCCAAGCCCACTTCACCTAGAGCTTGGAGTGAAAATCCTCTCTGTTACCTATTAATTTCCAAAGGTATGTTAACTCATTGAAATTACTGAACAAATTTTGGCATCACTTTAACAGTTTAAAGACCTACGCTGATTTGATCAAAGGGTTCCAAACATTTTCACCTGGCCAACGGCGCGCGCTGCCGCGGGCGGATCAGCCAGCTCTGAGGAGGGCTGGAGACAATCCAGACCAATGCCGGGTGGGCTTGCGAGGGTGGCGCGCCTGCCGAAAGCAGTCGCGAGTTTGAAAAGCGGGTCACGAGCGGGCGAGGGCGGGGCAGTGGGCGGAGCGCGAAAGGGGGGGGCCGTTCGCCGGACAGGCAAATGCGGTCGAGGCGGCGGGTGGTTGTGGGTGGTTGGGTTTGAGGGCGGGGCCAGAGAGAAGCTCATGCCGGCGCGGGACGGGTGGGTTGGAGGGCTGGATTGAGTAGGGAGACATGCCAAGATGGAGGATGAGGGGCGGGGCGGTGCGAGAGTGGGGGGCAGGGGCAGGCTGACGCGTTGGGCGATGGGGTGGCGTGGGGCGGGTCAGACGGGGAGTAAAGAACCGCACCAGAATACTGTTGGCGCAGTGCGCTCTCACTCACCACCTCAGCCACCGGCCGCGCATCTGTATAGGGCAGAGCGACGCCAAACTGCCGGGGTTTGATATGATTATGAGCGGCATCCGGCTGATCTTCTTTTAGCGGCAGGCGCGAAAGCCCCTGATGGCCAGGCTGCTAGAATGAGATTCTGCTAATTATGTTCTCTTCGGGATTATTTTTCAGCGCCGAAATTTTAATAAAGCACCCGATACTTTAATTCCTTTTAACGCAATATTTTTGAAGCTTCCCAAAGCTGTGAAAGCTTCAAAGGCCCTTAAAATCTTTACAATTAGTGTTGCGTGAATTAAGCCAATTAGAGATGGCTAAAAATTAAAAAAAAAAAATACCTCTGGGGAGATAGGTAATCCCTTCAAATGAGGCTAGTAATCGCACACCGTGCAGACGTATAATACAGAGCGTGGTCGACCCAGTTCAATGGCAGTCATATAAAGAGTAAAAGGTTGCTTCGTTAGCGAAGAGCATTAGCATGTGTAGCTTAACACAAGACGTTATAGTATATTGTATTGTATTTAGAACCAGGGGACGATGTTACTTCTGATGTTTAGGTGCATAAGTGTGCGTGAAGGGTTCTTGAATAACATAGCGCTTTAAGTGAGTGTGATGACGATATGAGAGCCAAGAGAGATGGAAAAATGTATTCGGCAGGAGAGAGTGTTAGAACAATTTAATTTTTCGAATAATCTGAGCAAATGTAACCGTAACTTCGAAGAAGGGAGGTGATTTGAATAGTATTTCAAGATGTGTACTAATGCAATTTTAATTTGCGTTTAGAATACTATGTTGAATGATATTAAGATTCAACTAATATTATTCAATATAACATGAACAAAAACCAGACTGGAGTATACTACCTTATATAAGATGTATTATACCTTATACTCTTATAATGCGTGTGAATATCACAGAATGTGCTTTGTAATAAAGTTGGCATATGGGCATCCCAAATCCCATGTATTATTAGTAGGCTGCTGAGGAAATAAAATGAGTAAAATATTCTGTGCCTCACAAGCAATCAGATTTATAAAAACCACGCTGGGAATTATTGAATTGTCTTTTCAATGCGATATTTCTCTCATAGCGTTTAGTGATTGACAACATATATATTGAAACCTAAGACTTGTCAATCACATCAGTTCAGCAAGAACTAAATATTTTTCCTCTTAATTTTAACAATAATTCTTCTCAAAGCATGTGTGCGAATCATCAATAACCATAATACGCATCACATTTAGACTATTACGGACAAGTAGTTATTTAAAATTTGTAACCGCTATGCCATCTCAAGCTGCTGCAACAACCAACTTCAATGCCACGTTTTCTTTTTATCTTGAAGTTTATAGCCTTTTCCCCCTCTTATTCAGGTACCTGGCCTAGAAAATATGATTCTTGCTAGTGTGTTGGAAGACTCATGGAACATACAATAATACTTTCAATTTCCCGGCTAGAAACATGTTATAGGCAGAATGTTGGTAAACGCATTCCCTTCAATCCTGGGTGTTTTCTCTGGAAGATTCATGCAGCCCATATAGTCTTTTGTACCCTATTACGAGAGAAAAGTTTGACTTTTACAAACTCAAGATTTCACGTACGTGATGCCGAGTAGTTGTGTGACGGAAATTACTCACGTGTGAGAGAGGAAACGCTGCACTTGCTATACTTTCTTGGCTGAGATAAATGTCTTATCAGGAAAACGACAATAAAGAAACACTACTCTGACAATAATTCCAGCGATGAAAGACGTCACAGTTCTCTTTAGATGATGTTTTAAGTTTCTTTATTTTACTGCCTGAAACTTTTTATCGTCTTCTTGCAGACTTTGAGGTATTGACCGCTGTAAAAATGAAAGAAACGCCTTGGCCTATTAATTCCCAATTTACTTCATACAATTATTCTAATTTTCGTCGCTTCGTTATTTTCTTTTCTTTTCTTTTCTTTTTTTCTTCTTCTTCTTCTTCTTTCTCTGCTTCTTCTCAATATGCCGTCATAAAATTTCACAATATTTTTTCGTCACTCTCCTCGACCACTTCGTTCGTTCATCGTAGCTACTCTTAGTAGTTATTATACCAGATAACGTCGTAATATTGCCATAATATGAAAACATCACGTTATATTTAAATGCGTCTCTTTTTTGTTCGTTGTATATAAAACTCCATTAGACTTTAATTTGATAGTATTCTGTAAAATTATAAGTTTAAAGTTCAAGTTAAAATTCTTTGGTCGAGAATTTACTTCCTTTCCTTAATTCAGAAAAATGAACATTTTTTAAGAACGGGTAACAACTATATTATCTCAAAATGCTTTAACTAAATACTGATAGCCATATTTTTACACACGAAGTTCTGAACTGATTTTCCTGTTACCTCTTTTGGTAAAAACGTCCACGAAAATAACATTTCGCCACCGCGAGATAAATCAGTAGGCGATACCGTAAGAAACGGAATTTGGAAACTGCTTTTTTGACTCGGAATTCAGCAACAAAAATCACTCATAGCCAGTGTACTTTTTACCGCCCAATCTGTGTTCCCGTGACCGAAACGTCTAACTCCTCTGACGGCGCGGACTGTTCTTCGATCTGATGCCAATTGCGCACCAAACCGCGCGGCTTCTATCGCAGTTGCTCTCCGTGTCCCGAGCCTTCTGTCCGTACGTCGCAGTCAGCCCGTCGTTGCCACTTCATTCGCAGCCCCCGCCCCCTCCCCTTGCGCCCTCTCCACCCGCCCCACTATATCGCCAAAAACACACTCTTTCCCGCGCCTCCCGCTCACGTCAAAACGCCACGTTCTATGCGACTAGCCCATGCATTCCGCTGGGCGCATACGAAATGCCCCTTGTCCCACATGCTCTCTGTTTAGTTAGAGACCAGCGCATTGCGGCCCGGCCCGCTCTGCCCGCGCCCCCCACCCCACCCCCGACTGCATGAGTTCCCGCTTTCAGGCGTTACGGGCAGCCCGTCCGCAGCCGGGGTTTCGACTATCACTCCCGCCCGCCTCCCCCATTCGCCATTGCACGGCTGTCTGGTCTTCCTTTGGGGCTCGTCCACTCCGCTGATTAGCACCGCCCCTCGCTTTCCTCCGGTCCCGCTTCGCCCCCGCCCGCCGCCTGTCATCCGAACCCGCTCCCCGCCCGCCTGCCCGCCCCCTCCCGGCCCAAGCTCCGCGCCGCATCGCCTGTATTTCATCATTTTGATCGCCCGACACCTCTCATTTCAGGCGGGCTTGGTTCAGCGCCGCGCCCGCCTTCGCCACTAACGTTCTGCCATTCAATTTGTCGACACTCGCACGCATGAAAATTAAAATTTGAAACGGGCCTCTTCAAAAAGAGTAGCCCGCCTCCCAGCGCTCGGACACACACGCTCGGGTGCTCGCTCCTCCCCCGCCACACCATCTCCTGCCCCACACGGTTCACCGCATTCGGCCCTTCAGCTCTGTCTCTCGGCGCTGCTCTTACAGTTACTATTTTGTCTCGTTCCTGAGCAGAGGATTGTGCCCGCTTCAAAACACTCGAGCCCCTACCCTCCCACTTTTCTTTAAACTTCGTGACCACGAACGCATGCACATGTGAATTTCTGGCGGGGGTTCCGCAAGGAAGTTTTTGTGTTTGTGTAGCTCAGAGAGCTTCTCCCTGCAGAAAGCTCCCATGCATGATGATAATGCATGAAAAAGACCTTGCTATAACTGGGACAACACGTACCTTAACAGTGTAATAATTGAGTTCCGTGGCTATCGATTGCAAACGGCAGTACAACCCTGAGGTCTACTGAGTCCCTTAAGTGTAGTGCATGTTATATCGTCGGAGGTAGTAATGTTTTCCCTCGATTGCTTCCGTGAGGTTTCGCGCGAGTGATTTGCATAGCTTGCACGAGTTCCCCCTCCAGAGTATTTATCTCAAAACCAGATATTATGCCAATACAGTATTAGAGCTAGGCTTTCCCTGCTGGAGTCAGTACCTTACTTGGCCTGTCGGGGAGCGCCAGTCCAGAGGCCTCAGATTGCCAACTTTTCGTCCACAATGCATGTTGCCCGAGGTAAGGGCGCAGAAAAATGGGGGGGCGTCGAAACGATGGGGTACCTGTGCCTAGCTCCGGACAACCATGGTATTAACAACCAAGGTATATAAGAAGGTAAATAAAAGAACATGATATTTATTTCACACTTTAATGGATTATTAACTTTAATTTAATCATCTCATTTTAAATCAGGATATTTCTAGGAATCTACGCGCCGTATACCAGGGATGCGGGCAGGGGGGTTGGTGGGGTTCGGCGTGTGAGGCTTTTGCGATGGCCGCCCGAACACACACACGTAAGCTGCGCGATAGGCCGGGACAAGCGGGAACGGTTAGAGTGGCGTTATGGCGCATTTGGAGCGAGGCCCCGGCGCCGGCAGCAAATTGGCGTTCTGAGCGTTAGGAGATGAATAAATCAAAGCAACCCGCAGTACGATCGGCGTCCTCCTGGAGCAGCGTGTTGGTTCCGTAAATTCTCGATTTGCGATTTGCGATTTGCGGCCTGGCGGAGCACCTGGCATTTTTCAGCTCGTGAAGGATTGCTTGCTGTGATTTGTGTAATACTGCTTATGGCCCGTACTGGGATATTTGAGAAACGACGCATGTCTGTAATCTCAGAATTTTGTAATGTTCATCTTGGTCTGCCTTCTCCATATCTTGATCAGCTTGGTTTATTAGTCTCTCGGGATCTTTGAAGCAAATGGGGAGATGGTTGTTTTTCCTGTGGACATTAAAATATCCAAGTGATCTTCGTCTGTAAGGCATATCGGTTTTACAATATTTTGACGTTAAATAAATAAATAAGACGTTCTCTTAACGAAGAAAAAAACTATTGACAACGTAATGAATGCCTTCCTGATTATCTCGTAAACATGTATCGTGTGAGATTATCCCTTCCATATATAATGTAAGGAAGTTATCTCATTTCCCCTCTTTGGAAAAATCTTACGACACACGAGATAATTGTTACGGATCATCAGTGCAGGTTTTTAGCAGATTTTGACACAGGTGATTACAGAAATATATGATTATCTATGTCAGTTTTTTTAATTACCGAAAATTGGACCGTTTGGATAAACCGTTGAAGGTCTGATTGGTCTCTGAACTAATATGTTTTTTTCTTTGCAAACATCCCATTAATAGTTATTTATCGACATTAAAATACGAAAAGATTCATTTTCAGATTTTCAAATTGGTAATATATTTGTTCTTCATTGTGAATGTAACTATTTTTACCTAACAATGTTTTCTTTGTGGGTGTGATATATTCTGTATAATGTTACTTAAACCAAAGTATTGCAAAGTCTTACACGGGTTGGTAGGCAGAAGTTCTTAATTAGCTGATTTAAAACTTGTTTTTTATTGAGAGAAATTGATGTGTAGCTTCCGGAGTCTTATTACTTCAATACGCAAAAGTTGTTGGTCCATCTTTTCGTGTTATATTTTACCTTTTCTCATAAAAATACAAATATAAAGTGAAAAATACGTGTTTATTAATACACAGGCAATTCTTTACGTCAGTTTCGCCCTGTAGTTGTGTTTTCAAGGATTTCCCTCGTTCACAAATTTCAGGTCCTGCTCATCGCACGGGTGAGGAAACACTGCACCAAAGGGTCCTGGATGCTGCCCGTAAACCACTGGGGTGCCCTCAACGTGATCATAGGAAGCGAATTGTCGATCATGTTAATCGATCTCTAGAATTATCTTCCTGGATCGCGCCCCACTCGGGGCGACTAATTATCTGGTGTCTAAAGTCCACAGCGTCGAGATTTGAACCTAGGACGTCTCAGTGTACAGCGTTTCGCCGCGGGACCTGCACCGCCTATAATTACGGGAGTTTGGTCTGGGCGCTGATCGGATAATCGTAGAGGAGGCTTTGGGCAGATGGCGTACACAGTATTTATCGCTGAAAGACGAGCATCTTTCTATTACAAATTGCATTCCATCGATGAGATTTGTAGGACGTTGGAGAACATTAAGATTTCTATCCATTCAAAATCTGTTAGTACCTTTCATAAACATAATACAAGTGGATACTTCGATAGTGAACCAGAGAAATTGAAATAGAAAACAAATGTAAGGAATTTCCGGAAATGATTAAAATAAGGGAGTAAGTAGACAAGCCGAATGAATGATCGAGACAATGAAATATTTTAAACTGGGAGGAATATTAACAACAGCTCATAAGAGAAGGCTTCTATATTTCGCAGAATGGTTAAAAATTATTGTGTCCAAAAATCGATCGAAACTGACGAGTGAAACGATCAGAAAAGTAAGAAACGCAAGAAGGCAAATAACATGGAAGAGGGGCGAATAAAATGACACAGGAGGAAGATACTTTAAAGCAGGAGACGTATAAGGTGAAGCGGATATTGACGAAAAGATGAATTACGAGTAGGTGAATAATATGAAGCAGAAGAAGACAAATAAAGCAAAACCAAGAAGACGAATAATTTGAATCATAAGACGACGAATAAGAGGGAGCAGAAGCAGACGAATAAAGCTAATCAGAAGGAGACGCATAATATGAAGCATAACGATGGGAATAATATGAAGCACAAGGAGACGAATAAAAGCAAGCAGAAAGCGATTAAGAAGCAGAATCAGGAGGCAAACAAAAAAGCGTTGAAGGAGGCGACCACCAAGATGAAGCCGAAAGCAGCGCCAGTGGGGTGGAGGGGGGCGGGGTGCAGGTGGCGAGCTGTGCCGTGGGTGGCGCGGCGAGGGCGTGGCGGCGGAGGGCGGGCGTGCGCTGCGGGTCTGGGCGCCGCCGCTGGCTGGCGCTCGCCAGCCCGCGTGCCCAAAGCCGCAACACAGCCAGCGCCGCAAATATCGCCGCTTTGAAGAGCCCCTTGCGCGCTGGGCGGCGACTGAAAGCGAGGAGCGGTGGAAGGGAGGGGAAAAGGGAGGAGGGAGAGGGTCCGCGCGGCGGGGGCCTGAGGGCGCGAAAGAGATCACGACGTGGGCGGAGGCGGTATAGGCGGGGAAACGGGAGATGGAACAGCGGATCGTGAAGGTGCTGGTGGCGGGGTAAAAGGAAGGAGTGGGAAGGAAAGAAGGGCTGTGGCGGCCCGGAGGAGGGGCCGAGTGGCTGAGAGGGCGAGCGAAGGAGGCAAAAGAAGCGGGCCCTTCAAAATAGAGGCGGTGGGAATTGCCAAACGCAAATGGTGGCGGCGGGAAAACTGCGGGGAAAGCGGGGCAGAGCAGGCCGTTGACGGTAAGCGCCACGCGTTGACGGGTAAGCGCGGTTGGCGGGTAAGCGCGGTTGACGGTAAGCGCGCGTTCGCGGGTGAAGCGCGGGGGATGACGGTAGCGCGGTTTGGCGGGTAAGCGCGGTTGACGGGTACGCGCGGGACGGCAGAGCTGGCGAGGAGAAAGAGATCACGGGGGGCAGGGCTGCAGGGACGTTGCCCTAGGGGTGCCGGAGAGGGATGTAGGCGGGGGCTAAGGTCATGTTGTTCATGGCGGCAGGGTGATGACACGCAGCCTGTTTGGTTTGCGCTGCGAGGTCGTGCGGGACGCCAGCAGGAAACGTAAGCGCGCGAATGCTGCGACGCTGGGCATCGACTGGGCGGCTATTCTGGTCTATGGTGCGCCAGGCTTGTTAGGCATGATCAAGGTGGTCGTCGATTCGTTAGTGATTCCGTGCGCCTCAACCGCTGAGATCGTCCCCCGAGCCTGTTGAGATCCGCGCCGACCCACATCGGCTCGAGAGTATTTGCCCCCCAACAAGGCATTATTGGAGACGGTGCAGGTAGAGGAACGACCGTGTGGCGAGCGGTGAGCGCGGCAAAATGTGGCGGCGGTTGAGGCGTTGGCCGGTGGGCGTGGTGGGCGTGATGGCGGCGCAGGGTGGCTGCAAGCGCGGCGCGTTTCTCTCGCCGGAAATTAACCGCGTGGGCGTCGCGCCATTCCGCCGGCTGCGGCGTCTCTGCGCCGCCCATATTGATCGTCACGCGTTTACCGCCCGATGCCTCTGCCCCCCTCCTCCTTTCGCCTCTTTCCGCTGACATTTCGGACGTCTGTGGGAAACGCCGCTGCTCAGACCTCCCATGTTGGGACTTGCACTGACGAAATGTGTGACGATCGTTTTGACGGGGTATTTCTATATTGGTTCCTCTCCATTCCATCACTCGGGCTACAAATATGTTCGGCAACGTGGAAAAATGGCGTCAAAATTCTGTAACTGTTCTGTCTTGATACTTTCCATTTTCCGCGTCTTCTTGTCCTCACATTTTTTTGATTGCTTTAATGTATGTAATTTGTGTAAAAAAAAATATATTGTTGTCCAATACGATAAAGCATTGAGGATATAAATGTTAAGTATTTACGAAGAAGCATAACATTTTGATGAATTGACACCTTTTGTAAGCTGACACTGATAATACTTTGTTATTATATTGTATTACAAAATTATTTATCAATACTTATTGAGTCTCTTATGCTACAATAGTAAGGAAATAAAATGCATCGCAACATGTATAATCTTATACAGACTTTGAAAATGGAAATTATACGCAAGTAACAAATATACATTCAAGGTGTGCCCTTCAGTTTCATTTAAATACAGTTTCATCAATTCATATTAGTTTGTCTAGTGAACCGCTTTGATATTCCAATTATTTTTTTATGAATAATAATTTTTTCAAAAGAACCTTCTGTCATTATCATCCTTTAGTTAGCATGAAATTGGAATGAATCGAAAGCATTTTTCCTTCCAACAAGGTGGTGCTAAGGTTTGACGTACTCCAAAGGGAACAAAAACTGTATATAAAAATACGGTTAGAAACATTTATAACAATGTATGCATACATATGAATTTGACAGGTCCTAATTTTAGTGTTTATAATCTTCCAACAAAGTTAATTGGGACATATTCGCTAGACACACGGAAATCATAGGCTACATATACTGGGACTTTGCAATTTTCACAGTACTCTCGCAAGCCCACTTCACCTAGAGCTTGGAGTGAAAATCTCTCTGTTACCTTAATTAATTTCCAAAGGTATGTTAACTCATTGAAATTACTGACAATTTGGCATCACTTTATGACAGTTTAAAGACCTAGCTGATTTGATATAAGGGTTCCAAACATTTTCATCCTGGCCAAAACGGCGCGGCTGCGCCGGATCAGCCAGCTCTGAGGAGGGGCTGGCCGACATCCAGATAATCCAATGCCGGTGGGCTGCGAGGGGTGGCGCGCTTGCCGAAAGCAGTCGGCGAGTATGAAAGCGGGTCCACGAGGGGCGAGGGGCGGGGCAGTGGGGCGGAGCGCGAAAGGGGGGGGCCGTGTCGCCGACAGGCAAATGCGGTCGAGGGGCGGTGGTGTGGTGGTTGGTGAGGGCGGGGCCAGAGAGAAGCTCTGCCGGCGGGGACGGGTGGCGTTGGAGGGCTGGGATTGAGTAGGGAGGAATGCTCTATAGATGGAGGGATGAAGGGGCGGGGCGGTTGGAGATGTGGGGGGAGGGGCAGGCTGG
Source organism: Gryllus bimaculatus (assembly GCA_017312745.1). Lineage (NCBI taxonomy): Eukaryota > Metazoa > Arthropoda > Insecta > Orthoptera > Gryllidae > Gryllus > Gryllus bimaculatus. The sequence continues at coordinate 1,034,333 of BOPP01000050.1, read as the reverse complement.
ACGCGTTGGGCGATGGGGTGGGTGGGGGCGGGTCAGACGGGGAGTAAAGAAGCTCGCACCAGAATACTGTTGGCGCAGTGCGCTCTCACTCAGCCACCTCAGCCACCCGGCCGGCGCGATTGTATAGGGGGAGCGACGCCAAACTCGCCGGGGTTTGGATTATGATTATGAGGCGGCATCCGGTGATCTTCTTTTTAGCGGCAGGCGCGAAAGCCCCTGAATGGCCAGGCTGCTAGAATGAGATTCTGCTAATTATGTTTCTCTTCGGTTTTTCAGCGCCGAAAATTTTAATAAAGCACCCGATGCTTTAATTCCTTTTAACGCAATATTTTGAAGCTCCCAAAGCTGTGAAAGCTTCCAAAAGGCCTTAAAAATCTTTACAATTCAGTGTTTGCGTGAATAGCCAAATTATGAATGGCTAAAAATTAAAAAAAAAATACCTCTGGGAGATAGGTAATCCCTTCAAATGAGCTAAGTAATCGCACACCGTGCAGCGTATAATACAGGGTGGTCGACCCAGTTCAATGGCAGCATATAAAGAGTAAAAGTTGGCTTCGTTAGCGAAGAAGCATTGCATTGTAGCTTAACACAAGAACGTTATAGTATATTGTTTGTATTTTAGAACAGGACGATGTTACTTCTGGTGTTTAGGTGCATAAGTGTGCGTGAAGGGTCTTGATAACATGCGCTTAAGTGTGTGATGACGATATGAGAGCAAGAGAGATGGAAAATGTATTCGGCAGGAGGAAGTGTTAGAACAATTTAATTTTCGAAATATCTGAGCAAATGTAACCGTAACTCGAGAAGGGAAGTGTGTTGAATATATTTCAGATGTGTACTAATGCAATTTAATTTGCGTTTAGAATACTATGTTGGAATGTATTTAGTTCAACTAATATTATTCAATATAACATGAACAAAAACCAGACTGGAGTATATACCTTATAATATGTATATACCTTATACTCTTATAATGCGTGTGAATGTATCACAGAATGTGCTTTGTAATAAAAGTTGGATATGGACATCAAATACCATGTATTATTAGTAGGTGCTGAGAAATAAAAATGAGTAAAATATTCTGTCCTCAAGCAATCAGATTTATAAAACACGCCGGGAATTATTGAATTGTCTTTTCAATGCGATATTTCTCTCATAGGTTTAGTGATTTGACACATTCATATTGAAACCTAAAGACTTGTCAACACATCAGTTCGCAAAGAACTAAATATTTTTCTCTCTTAATTTTAACAAATATTCTTCTCAAAGATGTGTGCGATCATAATACCATATACGGCATCACATTTTAGACTATACGGACAAGTAGTTAATTTAAAATTTGTAACCGCTATGCATCTCAGCTGTGAACCAACCACTCAATGCCACGTTTTCTTTTTATCTGAAGTTTATAGCCTTTTCACCCTCTTATCAGGTACCTGGCTAAGAAAATATGATTCTGCTAGATGTGTTTGAAGACTCATGGAACATACAATAATACTTTCAATTTCCCGGCTAGAAACATGTTATAGCAGAATGTTGGGATAAACGCATTCACCTCAATCCTGGGTGTTTCTCTGGAAGATTCATGCAGCCCATATAGTCTTTTGTACCCTATTACCGAGAGAAAAAGTTTGACTTTTACAACTCAATGTTCACTACGTTGATGCGAGTTAGTTTGTGACGAAAATTCTCACGTGTGAAGAGATGAAACGCTGCACTTGTATACTTTCTTGGCGAGATAAATGTCTTATCAGGAAAACGACAATAAAGCAACACTACTCTGACAATATTCCAGCGATGAAAGACGTTTACAGTTCTCGTAGATGAGTTTTAAGTTCTTTATTTTACGTGCCTGAAACTTTTTTTATCGTCTTCTTGCAGACTTTGAGGTATTGACGCTGTAAAATGAAAGAACCGCCTTGGCTATTAATTCCAATTTACTTCATACAATTATTCTAATTTTCTTCTGCTTCTTTATTTTTCTCTTTCTTTCTTTTTCTTTTTTTTTTCTTCTTCTTCTTCTTCTTCTTCTTCTTCAATATGCGTCATAATTTCACAATATTTTTTCTCACTCTCCTCCGACCACTTCGTTTCGTTCATCGTGCTGACTCTTAGTAGTATTATACCAGAATACGTCGTAATATTGCCATAATATGAAAACAATCACGTATATTTAAATGCGTCTCTTTTTTGTTCGTTTATAATAAAACTCCATTAGGACTTTAATTGAAGTATTCTGTAAAATATAAGTTTAAAGTTCAATTAAATTTTTGGTTCGAGAATTACTCCTTTCTTAATTCAGAAAATTGACATTTTTTAAGAAGGTAACAATATTTATCTCAAAATTGCTTTAACTAAATACTGATAGCATATTTTTTACACGAATTCTGAACTTGATTTTCTGTACCTCTTTTGTAAAACGTCCACGAAAATAACATTTCGCCACCGGAAGATAAATCAGTGGGATACGGTAGAAACGGAATTTGGAAACTGCTGTTTGACTCGGAATTCAGCAAACAAAAATCACTCATGCCAGTGTACTTTTTACCGCCAATCTGTGTTCCCGTGACCTGAAAACGTCTAACTCCTCCTGACGGCGCGACTGTTCTCGATCTGATGCAATCGCACCAAACCGCGCGGCTCTATCCGCATGTTGCTCTCCTGTCCGGAGCCTTCTGTCCGTACGTCGCGTCAGCGTCGTTGCCACTTCATTCGCAGCCCCGCCCCCTCCCCTTCAAGCGTAGGACGGAATCAGGCCCCGGAGGAAAGAAAGGGGCCCTCCCGTAAGTGGCGCCGTTTTTCACCCGTGGCGCCGCCGGCATTTGAGGTTGACGCCCGCCCCCTCGCGCCCACCGTGCACAGCGCGGAGTCGAAGGTGGAGGAGGGGCGCAGAGCGGGCCGCGGGCCCAGCAGTAAGAAGTAAAAATTACATATTATTGCTTATGCGAACCGTTTCCTTTTCAAACGGGTGAGAATGGACGTAAAAACGGCGGGGGCTGAGATTACGCTTGGCGGGGCGCGGGGTGCGGGCGCGGCTGGGGAGGGGCGGGGCGGCGCGCGAAGCGGTGACGACCGCGGTGCGCTGGCGCCGGGCGGCAAAACGAGACACTGCTGCGGCGGGGCGGGGGGCGGGTTTGGGCGTTGGCGGGGCCGGGCGGGGGGCGGGGCGGCCGCGGTGCTCGGGGGTGCGAATCGATCATCTCGAGTGGTCGAGGCCCAGGCTGGTAACGACCCTCCGGGAGCCGGCAAGATCACTTCATTAGTGTCACCGCTAATATTTACCTGATTATGCGTTATTATGAGGCTGGTCAGCGGGGTGTCAACGTATAGACAGGCGCGGGGGCCGCGAAAATGGCCTCAGATGCATCTCCCGGGCGGCGGCGGGGCGGGGCGGGGCGCGGGCAGCGGACGCCCGGAAGCCGCGCGGTCGGGCGGCTCGTGAGCGGGGTGGCCGCGGGGGATGGGCGGGGGCGGGGCGGGGGAGGTAATGGACGCCGCGGGAGTGCGCCTCGTAGCCAAAGGCCGGCGTGCCCCTGTGGGCGCTTCATCACGATGGCGCTGAGGCGGTGCGTCCCAGGCGCTCGACACCCCGCCGTTCTCCGTCCTCCTCATCCTCCTCCCCGTCTCCACGACGCCTCGACGCCTCCGCGCCTCTTGCTCCTCTCCTCCTCCCCCGCCTCGCGACGCGTGCCGTCCCCCGCTCGGCCCCGCGCCATCGGCGCCCCGCGCCGCCCGTGGCCCGCGCTCGTGGCGCCCGGGCCCATGCGGTCTTGGCGCGCGAGATCCGGGCCGCGCCCGCGCCACCCACGCGCCACCGCGGCGCGGTCCGTTCGGATGGCTTTGACAAATGCGGGGCGGCATGTGACACACGTAATGAAAATAAAAAGGACGGCGCTAGGGCGCCGATGGCGGGGCGCTGCAGCATAGCGGCGGGGAGCCGGCAGGCGAGGACCGGGGTCGAGGACGGGCGGTGAGGACGGGAAAAGATTGGGACGTAGAGGCGCGGTGCTGGAACCAAGCTCGGAGGAAGTGCGGGTGCGGCTGCGGGAGAGCCCGGGCGGGGTCGCATGGGTAATGTGGGGTGAGGGGGGGTGAGGCGACGGGAACTGGTGGTGGCTGCTCGGGTGCTGATAGGGGGGTGGGAACGGAACGAATATCTATCTGGAAGCGGGGTGATTCTTGGAAGCGTGGGGGTAAGTGGAGCGGTGAAGGCTGGGGAATGGTGGTGTATTTTGGGTGGGATTGGTGTGAAAACTCTAGTCAGGGAGGGCATGGTGGTGCTGGGAGTGTCGAACAGGGGATACAGGGGCGTCGGGCGTGGGACGGTCCCGGGCGGTGGGAGGGGGGTGGCGGGTGGCTGGGGTTTAGGGAGGCGGAGTGGGGAAGGTTAATGGGTTTTGAGAGGCGGGGTGTTGGGAGGTGGGGTTTGTGGAGGGCGCGGCGGGGGTGCAGGGTTGTGGAAGGTTGGGTGGTGGGAGATGGGGTGGTAGCAGGCCGAGGCGATGAGCGGGGCGGGGGTGGGGAAGGTGGGGGTGGGAGCCATGGAGAGAAAGCGTGTGGGAGGAGGGTCGCCGGCCGGAGGCTGCGTGGGCGGCGGCGCGGCGGCGGACGGACGAGGAATAAATGGCGATAAGCGGCCGCTGAGAGAGGGCGGGGGCGGCGAGGTTGCGAGGGCGCCTCGGAGCTTTGTGGCGCTGCAGGGGGCGGGGGCGTTGCAAGGGCGGGGCGGGGGCGGGGCATGCGAAGCAGCTGCAAGCGGCGGGATTGTGCGAGCCCTCGGCGAAGGGAGCAGAAATGGGGAACCCGGTAACGAGCAGCTGTGTCAGAGGTGATGAGACCGCGGGCGAGGAGTGCCGCGGCCGTATGGGGCGGGCGATCGAAGGCAATGGACGGGTTGTGAAACGGCTTGGACGGACCGGGAATGTGCATCGGAAGGGCTGGGGTCTTGGGAGGTTGACCGGGCAACGGTTGGTGGGGCTGGGCGTGAATTGCAACTAGGAAACGCCCATAGGATCACCTTTCGATGTTACCTAAGAAAGAAGTATCCAATCACCAATGGGTATATCACTCACCATTCTAGAATATAAACCGAGCAGTTCTCATCTGTCTCAGTTCATATCTCAGGAACTGATGCCTTGATCTTAGTATTCCGACGCGGCGTTACGCAGACTAGAGCATTTGCAGCGACTCAAGTCGGAAAGCCTACTGGTTGTAGGCTTTCGCACTTAAAGAGTATGTGGTCAACTAGGAGATGTGTCCCATTTGATAATTTTCTTTAACGAGAAACATTTAGAAGCTATGGGGAATGGGAGAAATAGTTAACTATTACGAATGAGGCTATTCACTGTGTTAGTATTTATATTTTGAAAAGATGATCTACTGATGAGGGATTTATTCAGAGCGTGTGAAGATGTTCACATTCAGTAAGGAAATTGAAAGGTAACTTTTTTCTGTTTAGTGTAATAATATCAATTAAAGTTTCATGGCGTAATATTTTAGGGCGAATGGGAGTCATACTGGGGAGTTAATACAGTCACCCCGACATACACCACGGCCACACCACGACGACCGATGACTATTCATAAGAACCACAACCCCCATCAATACAATCAGCAATTTAAAATTGGTTTATATGTAGAATGATTTAGGCACCTGGTATTGTTCTCTGTCAATGGTTCCCGCTACTCTCTATACGTCCATTCCCTACATTCTCCTGTAAAGTGAGTAATTCCCTGGAGCGTGCAAGTTTCGTATGTACAGGTCCGGCTTTTCATTGTTTAGCCACTCCCGTTAACCAATGCGAGACGTAATGCACGTGTCATTCGGCGCGTCTGGATGGTGAGCTATTCGAATCTGCGGCAGAAAATGTCTAAGAAATGCCCAAAAACGTGGCTTTGCGCGTTTTAGCGGCTGCGATTTAGTGGTAGGCGGTGAATTTAAACCAATACCACCGGAAAAAGATTTTTGGCGGGGGCGTTGATTAAACCCTAGTACTCCGTGGTTATTTTCAGTTCACATACATAATTTCTCCATAAGGATGGTAACACTAATCGTTTACAACGAGCGATCTTCCCAAAATGAAAATCGGTGCAGTCCAATTTGTCTGCAATTCGCAAATGTTCGTATTTTTTATGCATAATTTGCAAATTATATATTTGAAGAATTTCTACTAGAATTCCAAAGAAATAAGAACTTGTAAGCAATTTAGAGAATAACTTTTGTTAAGCGTGCTAAGATCAAATTTCATTTATTTGATTTAATCACTTCTTAAACTCACGTACAGCTTACTCTCGTAAACATACAAAATTTAAGCATATATATATATATATATTATATATATTATATATATATATATATATATATATATATATATATACTATATATTGTGACGTACGCCTGGGAAACGGTACTCACGACAAATAAAATGATATAAAGGACGGTACATTCTCGTGAATGGGCTTCCAAGGGGTTTGACGCCTGGCATTGGAAGAATGATCGAAGGAAATTCTATTGTCGCAATTTAAAAGTTTAAATGTTGAAAACACTTGGTACAAAAAATTCTTTACAATACGCAGTGCGCAAGGGCCTTTAGTGATTCTGCACGAGTACCGCGGACCTTTGAGGGCTTCCGATGATCACCAGCCTGGCTGGAGGCAGGGGGGCCGTTCGTGGGCAACGCGGCGGCGTGGTTTCGGCAAAAACTTCGTCCGCCCCGACAGTTTTGTCGGGAAAACCGGCTCTCTCGGCGCGTCGACTTCCGGTGACCCCCCAACGCGCGATGGGCCAACGGAGCTCGCCGGGGGTCACCACGCCCAGCCAGTACAAGCAATGTGCAACATATACTAACTGCACAACGGCGCAATTGCGTCCCTCGGCAGTTCGCATCACAGCAGTTCTTCTCAATCCCTCGAATGGTTCGGCAGGTGGCGGCCCGCGCTGCAGTCACACCGGGCGGCATGGCACGGCGTGTTGTCGGCCACTCAAACTCCAGATATGGTTTCACTGATCCGGTCCTGACGCGCACTTCCATTTCTTCCTAATCATCTGAATTATCAATTTTTATCACCTCTAATCATCCCACTTAATGGCCTACTATCAATTCCAGCATCTGTTGGTAATGATTACTATAATGCCTTGAAGGCAAGCACAGCCTCCGGTGTTGCGGCTCTGCGGCCCTCTCTGCAATTATGGCTCAACGGTCACTCGCCTTGCCCGTCTGCCCCGATTTGACCGGGTTGGTGGCAGCGGGCGGCGGCGGCGGCGTTACTACGCTGATCCGATTTAGTGCTTCTTTTAATGAAATTAGTTAAATCATTTCTTATTGTTACTATGCAGAAACGTTCTTCGTTTTCAATATATTATATAATTAATATATATATATATAATATATATATATATATAGTATATAATATATATATATATAGTATATATATATATATAATACTATATTCGCCTTCAGAACAATAAATCAGGATAATCAGATTGAGTTTTGTGATGTTTTAAAATATTAAACATATTTGGAGACGCAAAAATATAGTACAGTGTTAAGCAACTCAGGGGAACCAAATGTAGTTGTTCAAGATTTTTGCGACAGAAATTTTTCGGTGTAATGTCTTGCGAGTATTTTTTTACGGGCGGTTTATAACTTTAAATTCGGCAAATAATTACGAGTCATATCCCGTAAGGAGGTTAATATCACAAACTCATTGGGTGTTGGTAATTTTTGAAACGGAAGCAAAACATTAACAGCTTCCACGCAATTGTAAGTCCAAATGAGAGATCTGGCAAGAACATATTTTGGAACTAAGCAAGGTATGAAAAAATGAAGTACGAAGAGAACTTTTCAACCCCTGAAAATTACTTTCAAACAGTTTACAAGGACGGCGCGCCACTTCACTAGTGAATTAAATATTTCCATTTGTCTCCCTGCTTTCAATCCTCTTACACACAACCCTGTAACATTGCTATACTCTAAACGATTTGCCTCGTCTTTTGCAAATATTTATCTGTTTTACGCAGAAGCTTTACTTTTCCTTCAAAATACCCTCATTTTGAACTTTTACATTTTTTGCGTCATTTAAATGCATACTCTCCTTATTCAACCCCACATTTAAAGTGCTCTCAGCCTTCTATTCTTTCTCCGTTCAGCATATCTTAACATTAGGAGGTCCTACCAAACAAAGCACCATACATAACGCATACTGTGAGTTCAGTGTGTACACTCAGCGCCACTTGGAAATATTCGGGAATCTGTCGTCTGTGCCCGGACCGGTGCGTTTGAAACGGCCGTCGTTCCTTATGTGCCAACGGCGCACGGTGAACAAGTAATACGAAGTGGACGGCCAGCCTTACGCGTCCCAGCTGGGCGCGCCCGCTCTGACGCCCAGTCGTTACAGTTCGCGCGCGTATTGAACCGCAGGCGGGGCGCACGCCCGCGCGCCGCCGCCCGCCATGCGGGACGCAACAAAAGGCCCGTATTCAGAGATATTAACTTATAATTCGCGACGGCGTGCGGTTTTTTTTTCTCGACATAAAAAGAGGAGCCGCCCGCGGCCACTTAATGCGGGCACATGCGGACGCCGGGCTGCCGCAAGGCCCCTGTAAGCGGCCGCGTCCCTCAGCCACCCCGCGCGGTCCTCGCCGGTCCTCGCGGACTCGGCTGTCCTCGCGTCCTCGGCAGTCCTCGCGTCCTTGCCGCCTCACCGTCCTCGCCGTCCTCGCCAATCTCACGTCCTCGCGTCTCGCCTCCTCAAACGCCCTAGCCGTTCTCGCCGCCCTCGCCGCTCACCGTCCTCGCCGTGCTCGGCCCATCTCACCGTCCTCGTTCGTCTCGCGCCTCTGGCCGCCCTCCTGCCGTTCCTCGCGGTCCTCGCCGTCATCAGCCGTCCTTGCCGTCCTCGCAGTCCTCGCCGTCCTAGCCGCCCTCCGCCGCCCTCACGCGTCTCGGCCGTCCTCGCCATCCTCAAACGTCCTCGTCGTCCTTCGCCGCCTCGGCCGCCCTCGCCGTCTGCCGTCTGCCGGTCCTCGCCGGTCCTTGCCGTCCTCGAGTCCTCGCCGTCCTCCTGGCCGGCCCTCGCGTCCTCGCCGTCCTTTCTCGCCGTCCTTGCGGGGTCCTCTTCGTCCTCGCAGTCCTTCGCCGTCTCCGCGTCTCGCCGCCCTCGCGCCCTCGCCGTCTGCGGTCCTCCGCCGTCTGCGGGTCCTTCGTCCTCGCCGTCCTCGCCGTCCTGCAGCCGCCTCGAGCCGTTCGCGTCTCGCCGTCCTCGAGTCCTCGCCGTCCCTCGCCGTCCTCGGCCGTCCTTGCCGTCCTCGCCGCCTTCAGCCGTCCTTGCCGTCCTTGCCGTCCTCGCCGTCTTGGCCGTCCTCTTCGTCTCGCAGTCTCGGTCGCTCGCCCGCCCTCGCCGTCCTCGCCGTCTTGCCGTCCTCGCCGTCCTCGCCGTCCTCGCGGTCTCCCCGCGGTCCTCGCCGTCTCGCGCCTCGCCGCCCTCGCCGTCCTCGCGTCTCGACGCTTCCTCGCGTCCTGCCGTTCCTTGCGTCCTCGCAGTCCTCGCCGTCCTCGCCGGGCCCTCGCCGGGTCCTTGCCGTCCTCGCGTTCTCGCCGTCCCTCGGCCGTCCTCTTCGTCCATCGCAGTCCTGCCGTCCTCGCGCCGCTCGCGTCCTCGCCGTCCTCGCGGTCCTACGACGTCCTCGCGTCCTGCCGTCCTCGCCCGTCCTTGCCGGGGTCCTCGCCGTCTCGCCGCTCGCCGTCCTCGCCGTCCCTTGCCGTCCTCGCGTCCTTGCCGTCCTCGCCGTCTCGCCGTCCTCTTCGTCCTCGCGTCTCGGCCGGTCCTCAGGCCGTCCTCGCAGTCCTCGGCCGCCCTCGGCCGCTCGCCGCCCTCGCGTCCTGCCGTCTCGCCGTCCTTTGCCGTCCTCGCCGTCCTGGCCGTCCACGCCGTCCTCGGGCGTCCTGCCGTCCTCGTCGTCCTCGGCCGTTCCTCGGCACGTCCTCTTCGTCTTCGCGTCCTCGCGTCCTCGCCGGTCTCGCCGTCCTCGCCGTCCTCGCCGTCCTCGCCGTCTCGGTCCTCGCGTCCCGCCGTCCTCGCCGTCCTCGCCGTCCTCGCCGTCCTCTTGCGGGTCCTCGCCGTCCTCGCGTCCTCGACGTCCTCGACGTCCTCGGAGCGTCCTCGACGGTCCTCGACGGTCCTCTGACGTCCTCGACGTCCTCGACGTCCTCGCGTCTCGACGTCCTCGACGTCGCTCGCCGTGGCTCCCAGTCCACATCACCCTTGCCAACTTCCGCCGGGCACTTTGGCGTCATTCTCGCCATCTTATCGTCTCCCTCGGCCGCTTTCGCCCGCTGCTGGACCCCACATTCCCTTACTACTCATCGGCCAGTCCACATACTTCAGCAATATTTTTTTCATTATATAATTTTTTCGTGTGTTTGAGCAGGGTTGTTTTAATCGAACAATCATTACTTTTTGAAACGTATGAATCTCCATCTGATGATAGAAAACTGTCAGCAACACATAAGCAAACAACAATGATGTTATTTGCTACCAAAACCTGTAACAACAAAAATATTTTTCAAGCCTTCGCTTCTATAGTTTTTCGTTTGTGCGTATAGTGCCTTGTTTTATATTTGGAAGGTTTCCTGTATTTTTCAGCTGAAGAGTGAATAAACAATGTTCGAAGGCGATTTCAAAAGTAACACGCCAACAATCAAAGGGAACATTATAAATTGGGAAAAAACACGAACTCCCATGAAAGAAAGAAGAATAAAATAGGTTAGTGGGAGGAATTTCCAAAAAAAAAAAATCTTAAAGTAAATATTCGTCACGCTACGGAGGGGGTAAACACTCAGTAGTTTTAAAAAATTGAATTGGCACACTTTCCAGCAGGAAGTGGAACAACCGCCACTTCCTGGGAATAAAATATTCACTATACTTACGTCCCCGGGAAACGATGGCCTGAGTATTGACTCATTCAGAATCAAAACAATATTTACAAGTATACGGCCCGTAGATCTCAGAATATTCGATTTAAAATGAGATGATTAAATAAGTTAATAAAAATTAAAGTGTGAAATAAATATCAATGTTCTTTTATTTACCTTTTATATACCTTGGTTGTTAATACCTTGGTTGTCCCGGAGCTAGGCACAGGTACCATCGTTTCGACCGCCATTTCTGCGCCCTTCCCTCGGGCACATGCATTGTGGACGAAAAGTTGGCATCTGAGCCTCGGACGTGGCGCTCCCGGACAGGCAAGTAGGTACTGACTCCAGCAGGGAAAGCCTACGCTCTTATACTGTATTTGGATAATATCTGGTTTGAGAAAATATCTGGAGGGGGAAACGTGGCAAGCTATGCAAATCTATGCCGAAACTCACGAAAGCATCGAGGGAATAACATTACTACTCTCGACGAATATAACATGCACTACACTTAAGGGACTTCAGTAGACCTCAGGGGTTGTCACTGCCGGCATCGATAGCCCCGGACGCTCAATATTTACTGTAAGGTCACGTAGTTGTCCAGTTATACAAGGTCTTTTTCATGCATTATAATCATCATGGAGCTTTCTGCAGGGCAGAAAGCTCTCTGATCTAAACAAACACAAAAACTTCCTTTGCGGAACCCCCGGCCAGAAATTCACATGTGCATCGTATCGTGGTCACAAGTTTAAAGAAAAGTGGGAGGGAGGGCTCGAGTGTTTTGAACGGCCAACATCCTCTGCTCAGGACGAGACAAAATATAACTGTAAGAGCAGGCGCCGAGAGACGAGCTGAAGGGCCGAATGCGGTGAACCGTGTGGGGCA
>BOPP01000050.1:1010227-1022511 GCA_017312745.1 Gryllus bimaculatus | reverse complement strand
GTATACGGCCGTAGATCTCAAAATATTCTGATTTAAAATGAGATGATTAATTAAAGTTAATAAAAATTAAAGTGTGAAATAAATATCAATGTTCTTTTATTTACCTTTTATATACCTTGGTTGTTAATACTTGGTTGTCCCGGAGTTAGGCACAGGTACCATCGTTTCGACCCCATTTCTTGCCGCCCTTACCTCGGGCACATGCATTGTGGACGAAAAGTTGGCATCTGAGCCTCGGACGTGGCGCTCCCGGACAGGCAAGTAGGTACTGACTCCAGCAGGGAAAGCCTACGCTCTTATACTGTATTTGGATAATATCTGGTTTGAGAAAATACTTGGAGGGGAAACGTGCAAGCTATGCAAATCTATGCCGAAACTCACGAAGCATCGAGGGAATAACATTACTCCTCCGACGAATATAACATGCACCTACACTTAAGGGACTTCAGTAGACCTCAGGGGTTGTCACTGCCGGAATCGATAGCCACGGACTCAATATTACCTATTAAGGTCACGTAGTTGTCCAGTTATACAAGGTCTTTTTCATGCATTATCATCATCATGGAGCTTTCTGCAGGGCAGAAAGCTCTCTGATCTAACAAACACAAAAACTTCCTTTGCGGAACCCCGGCCAGAAATTCACATGTGCATCGTATCGTGGTCACAAGTTTAAAGAAAATTGGGAGGGAGGGCTCGAGTGTTTTGAACGGCCAACATCCTCTGCTCAGGACGAGACAAAATATAACTGTAAGAGCAGCGGCCGAGAGACGAGCTGAAGGGCCGAATGCGGTGAACCGTGTGGGGCAGGAGAGGTGTGGCGCGGGGAGGAGCGAGCACCGAGCGTTGTGTTTTGCCGAAAGGGCGGCTGGAGAGGCGGCCTTACTCTTTTTGAAGAGGCCCGTTTCAAATTTCTATTTTCATGGCGTGCGAGTGTCGGACAAAATTAATGGCAGAACGTAGTGGCGAAGCGGGCTGCGGCGCTGAAAGCCGCCTGGAAATGAGAGGTGTCGGCGATCAAAATGGATGAAATACAGGCGATGCGGCGCGGAGCTTGGGCCGGGAAGGGGGAGAGTCTCGCCCGGGCAAGGCGGGCGGGGAGCGGGTTCGGAGACAGGGCGGCGGGCGGGGCCGAAGCGGGAGCCGGGAAAGCGAGGCGGTGCTAATCAGCGGAGTCGGACGAGCCCCAAAGGAAGACCAGACAGCCGTGCAATGAGCGAATGAGGAGGAGGCGGGCGGGAGTGATAGTTCGAAACCCGCTGCGGACGGGCTGGCACCGTAACGCCTGAAAGCGGGAACTCATGCAGTCGGGGGGGGGTGGGGGCGCGGGCAGAGCGGGCGCGGGCCGCAATGCGCTGGTCTCTACTAAACAGAGAGCAGTGTGGCGACAAGGGCATTTCGTATTGCGCCCAGCGGAAGCATGGCAGTCGCATAGAACGCTGGCGGTTTTGACGTGAGCGGGAGGCGCGGGAAAGAGTGTGTTTGGCGATATAGTGGGGCACTCATTTAGGGATGGAGAGGCGCCGGCGCCACTACGGAGGCCCCTTTCTTTCCTCGGGGCCGTTCCGTTCCTACTTCTTTCATTCCGGCAAATCGCCTCCAATCTCGACTGCATTCATCCCGGCCGCGGGTCGGCCACTCCGGCCTCATTCACCGTAATCTGCGCTCATTCATCCAATCTGGCGCCCATCCGAGGCGCGGCGGCGGCGGCGGCGGGCCGCGTCGCTTCCCCTCTCTCCCACGCACCCGGCGCACGCGCTCGCGCTCGGAAGATCACGCGTCACGAGCCGACCGCGTCCAAAGGGTATGCGAGAGGAGGAGGTGCCGACGCCCACGTGGAACGCTACGCGAAACGAGGGTGGGAGACGGAACCTAAGGATAGACAGACCGAAAGATGCAAAGCTGCTGGCGGTCGGAAAGTCAAGAATGGTGGGCCGACTGTAACCAAAAAAAAAAACCTGACCGTCGGCAGTCCCGCAGGCGGAAAGGAGAAACGGCAGATAGTGACAACGATGGACAAAAATACAACCTGCAGATGACTGCCGATATGTACAAAAACCTAGGGAGCAGGCAAAAACATCTCTTTTTTTACAATGTATTTACTTCGTCTGTTTATTCATGTGTTGCTTTATTTAATATTTTTCATGCATTCATTGCGTTAATCGCGATACGGCGTAGCAAGCACACGCTCAGCTTCTAAACCACATTCGCCGTAATCTGTGCCCATTGAGGCAATCTCGTGTGCACCCGATGCGGGCACGCGCCGCGCACCGCGCTTCTCCAGCCACGACGACGCCAACACAGGAGCACGAGCGAGGGACACGGCAATTCTCGCATTGTCGACAGCGTAGGAAACACAGGATGTGTAAAGTCACGGTTGAGGCGCAGTCTAAAGGAACGTTCCGAAGATCACGTATCACGCCGACTGGATGGCAAAACGGGCGGAGGAGCGTCGGACAGGATGTCGATGGGCAAGGCGATGCTACGTTGAAGACGGTGACGATGGCGGCGGCGGCGGCGGTGGTGGCGGTGGCGGCGGCAATGGCGATGGCACAGAATGCATAGAAAACTAGGAAACATAGATTGTGAGACAAACCCTAGGGGGCTGCAGGCATCTCTGAAAGATTTCTGAAAAGAGGCAAGAGTGTCACGGCGTTAGAAATGAAGTAGAATTAAAAGAAATACGGAAATAGATCACTTAATCAGCATTTCAAATACTGTGTATCGATTTTTTTTTAATTGAAGGCTTGAATTAAAAAAGGATGCAAGTGACATTTTATACTTTCTATAAAAATTCGTTCACATGTACGTTAAACATATTGACATATACAACCCCTGCCATTGATAATCACCTCGTAACACAATCAAGAAAGCGTCTGGACTTCGGTTCTTATTTATGTTATAGGGCTTGTCGTTCATCATTATGTTGATGAAAACGTAAATTTAACAGAAATGGCACTTGCATCCTTTTTTAGCTCAAATCGTCAATATTTATAAAAATAGATATACATTTCTTGAATTGATGATTAACTGATCTTTCCATATTTCTTTTAATTCTGCATCATTTCTGCCGCCATGACACTCTTGCCTCTTGCAAATTAATCTGTTTAACAAGTACAGCCTTACAATTAAAATTTGACGACTATGCTCTTTAGGGCACCAGTATTTTTAAATGAATACTATGCAGCAGCACAAATGCAAATGGACAAAATCACACAAAATTATTTTCCAATCTTGCGTGCACATCGCTCAAGAAAAAGAAATAAAATACTCTGCTTTAAAGTTGCAATAAATTAAATATTTAAAAAACAGTCATTTGCCACAATAAAATAGTACAATATATTCGTATACACAGTTCTTTATATATGAAGAATATAAAAAAAGTTTCTCTACAATAACGCAAGTTGTGAATTGCAAATATTTAATGGCGGACAGTCACTCCGTTGGAGTCTTGCAGTTGTATGAAGCTAGGTGTGTCACAAGCAATGGTGTGATTAGTACGAGAATTCAATCAGTACGTCCATTATGAGAATAGACGCAATAATACGATCGAATATTTGCATTTTTCTATCAAAATCGTACCTCTATCTATGTTTTTCCTCGAGTTTCCGGGGTCTAGCAAAACCATCGGCACCTGCCGCATGACCGGAGGCTGCTAAACACACCAAGGAATCACTCACTACGCGAGACAATCTTGCTTCGCAGCGTGAATAAACTAACAACTACAATGAATTGTAAGGAACCGAAATATATAAAAACTTACTGAATTCATGATACATATTATCACGTTATAATGTACGTCTCCTTGAATATACCATTTGTGACGTTGTTTGACGAGCAATTTATCGTTACATGAAGAGAGTTCCCCAAAATATTGCACTTTAACCTGTTAGTCGAGTTCCACTTTCTCCGGCAAAAGTTACTGAGATTCCGGACTTATATGGGTACTTAAAGGAGGAGAGCAAAAAATGAATCAAAACGTTTTAGAAGAATTTACTCCTCTAGATGTGTTCACTGGAAAAAAGGGAGTCCGAATTTGATATCTCACAAGATGAACTGTGAGGAAAAATAAAGATTAGAAATCAGATTATGATTCGTATTAGCAGTTTATAATAAAAACAAATTAAAATTGAAAAATATTTATAATATACACCTTTTCAAAAATATAAAGTGTTCTCCAGAAGAAGGGCCTAGAACGCATTTTTTTTTCTTTACGCCACGTCTTTGAAATTAAGGAGAATTTAATTAATTTTAACGTAATTACTTTAAACGTAATTAAGTAAAAAATAATTATAATATATTGATAAAATGTGTAATTTGCAATTAAATAGACCAGTGTGTAGAATGCGAAATTGAAAATTTGCAATGCGTTTTTCTCAAAACACAATTTTGCAGTTTCTTCAAGCTAACGCCTCAATTATTATCTATATTATCTCAAATCTACATTTGTGGTTACATTTAGTGACTCATTTGTAATCTATACGTTAGTGAGATACATTGGGGAGTGTAGAAAAGAGACGTTAACTTTCTTGAAGACATCCATTATGGTATTTGGGTAATTTGCTTGCGTTAGTTACGAACATTTAGACCCCTTCTGTTTCACCACTCGGAGCACCAACAGACATGCAACGCCGCCCCGCAACATTCTTCTGTGATGCTGCTAAACCGACAACTAGAGGAATTCCTTTTATTCACCGTCACTCCGATGTCGTAGTGCCGAGTAAAAATGCCAGGGGATGGTGTTGCGTTACGAGACATTGTCAAACGTGTGGATTCACCTCCCCTGTTTTCGCTCGTTCACTCAATACCGTCCACCCAGGCGCCGAGAAGCCACCAACAAGCCAGTCCCCAACGTCTCTCCCCCTCGCTCCAACCCACCCCTTACGACGACACCACGAGACCATTCCTACCAGGTGAATCGATCAAGCCAATCAATATGGAGCGGGCAATCATACATTTTTTGTAAATAATAATTTGTTGTTATATTGAATATTATTTTTGTAGGGTATATAGGGTACTATACAATATTATTTTTTAAATAATTACATAATTCTAACGTAAATAAATATTTAAATCGATTTTGCTAAATGAAAGAAGGTGACAAACCAAAATTATTGGCCCATTTGAGGCGAGTATGGCCCTCTTGTCCCTCTGCTGAATCCGCCACTGACTCCTGCGCCCCGCTGGTCACACTGACGCGAGGGTGTGAGATCGTGCGAGATAATGGTAATTATGATGATGTCGATCATAATGTTTTTTTTATTTTCGAACCAGATAATTTTTTACATTTTTATATTTTTTCTTATATAATTACTATAAATTCAAATTAAGTAATGCTGCGGAAAAATATCGATTATTCGATTAAAAACATTTTGGGTTTCTGAATCGAAATTGGATTTGTTTTGGTCCTATAAGTAGTATATTACTTTCTCGGATATGTGTGTAGTCAAAAGCTACATTTCTAGGGTCGCTGGGTTCAAAAAAGAAAATTTTCCCAGGTGTTTGTCCGACATATTTTAATTGTTAGGATTCTTTACATGAAGGCATACGTTTTTTTTAATAATTAAGGTCCGATCGACTACTAGGTCATTAGGGCCCACTCTTCCGTGTAACGGCATGGTAACTATGTGGATTACATGATATGATGATGTGGTAGAAGTGATGAGGGTGTGAAAGAACGAGCACAATACAACAATGCCCGAGGCAGGACTCGAACGCGCGATCCTTCGGTCCGAGATCGCTACGGCACTACTGCCTTAGCGATCTGGCGATCCAGCCATCTGAACCGGCAAGGCATACGTTATTTCTGAAAATTTCCCAAAGAACTAACATTTTTTTCTTTACTTTTTTTCGTCTAATAGACCAAAGTTCGGTTTTCAAATTGGAGTAAGACTGTTTTTCATTAAAACCTCTGAATATTCTAAAATTGCAAAAGTTTAAAATGTGTTCAACGTTCTCCTCTAACAACATTATTGATAGAAAGTTTGATATTATTTTCCATTATTGTTGACAGAAGCATCGCGCATGTTTGTCTGCCCATTGTTAATATCACTGCTTTGCCATTCGTCTGGAATTCATCAGGAAGAAAAACCCGAAAATCGGAGCGGCTGGCCTCTGATATTATCATTAAGGCAGTGGACAGCTTCTGCTCAGCTAAATAGCCGGTGTCAAAAAATCTGCCACCATGTGGGATTAAACCAGCAAACTCGCAATTGCGTACATGTAGGTACAGTCACTATGTCGTCTTGAATGGAGAAAACTTTAAATATTTATATTTATCATTCGAGGACTTCATTTAAAGTCCACAAGCAAAGGAAGGATGTTTAGCAGCATGTCCAGTCCGGACGACGGCGTCACGGATACAGAAGGAATTTGCAATGTTTTTTTTTTTGCCCAATACACTATTACACTCTGTAAAGATTTACTGTTGCAGAAATGCATTGCAACATCAATATTATATTACAAATTGTTACATAATATAGTCTCTAATTCTTGTGCAACAGTGAAAGAGAAGATTGAAGAGCTTTCCAAAGTCACATTCTCCATTTTCTTATTTTACATACTAATATATTTTTAAATCTCTTCTCCAGCATGTTGACAAATATTATGTTCCAAAATTGATTTTCTCATCTGTCAAACTGTACTCGGAAACCTTTGTATCCAATATTGAAATGAAACGTAGAATGTGAATACTTTTCCTTCCTGAAAAATTGTATTTCTCGCAGATACTAAGAGAATTTGGAATTAAGCTCTTCACTCTTTGAGCCCTTGGCCGAAAGACTCACTACAACTGACTAACTTAATAGTTACTCCACATTCGGCGGCAGTAGATGGTTAAGAGAACGTTGTTACGAAAACTTAACAGAATTGAAAGAAACAAATATATATGTTACTACGTTTTGCCGAATTTTTTCAAGTAGTGTGCATATATATACACATATATATATATATATATATATATATATATATATATATATATATATATATAGTAGTAACTGCGCTTAGTCACAGAATTCGCCGCTCATCTTGGCTCTCCGCACCGGACGCGAAATTTCAACTTCATTTCTTAATTTCTCCTACACCGTCACTACTGTAGCCAGCACTAATGCAATATATTCTTCAATTTGTTTCTTAAATTTCTTTATATACAGTTTTACCAAATCGTTGTATTTTTTGCAATTTTAAAGCAAGTTGCGTCTATATTTTAAAAGTAAGCGTGCGTTTTTTTAGCCCAAAATATTTTTAAAAAAAATTAAGTACCTTATATTAGGAATGTTCAACCAAGTTTATTTTGAGAGGTGAAAAATGGTGAAAAACCTGTGTCAGTTGCCTGAAGTTACTCTTCACTCGAGAATTACGTTCTAATATTCAGTTGCCATTTTGAATTATTCCACATTTTGTATGTAAATTATTATCACAAAAGTCAAATAAAATATCAGTTGTTGATATATGAACACATTATTGCCTTGTACTTAAATACTTTGCGTGTGTTCTAATCCCCAGATTACGTTTTGCAGTAAAATTGGACATTTCTACAAAATATGGACATGTTTCCTGTATACTTCAGTACATCTGTTTATTTACCTTAGGAAAATATTTTTACACAAAATTTATAAACTTAAAATGTTTGTCTAGTTTTTGGTTATTATGACTTGAAGGAACAGCGCATATAGCACCCAGAAATGTGACGAATAAAGAAAGAAAAAGAATGAAAGAAAGAAAGAAAGAAAGAAAAGTTTCTACCCTTTTATTGCTCTTGCACTTGTTAAGAATAACATGATGAATACGTACTATTATTTATGTTAAATCGATAACAATTTATCACTTGGCACGACACCACTTTACAAGAATAACAGATAATTTATTTTCATGAGCTTCCGTACACAGCCCCGGCTCCAAGATGAAGAACAACCCATTCATTCTTGAGCTCGCTCCTGTACTACCTTGGGTGCCACCTTTGGCCCGGTCGCCTCTATCTCTTTGCGTTTGCCTTCGACTCCGCCCTGACCTCGTTCCCGCCTTGCCGCCGCCGCGCCGGTCGCCGTGGGCCGTGCAAACGCGGCACACAAAGGCGACAAGCTAAGC
Organism: Gryllus bimaculatus; assembly: GCA_017312745.1. Taxonomy (NCBI): domain Eukaryota; kingdom Metazoa; phylum Arthropoda; class Insecta; order Orthoptera; family Gryllidae; genus Gryllus; species Gryllus bimaculatus. The sequence goes on along the minus strand of BOPP01000050.1, from coordinate 1,014,429 downwards.
CTCGCGGCCCTGCCTCCCCCCCCCCCGAGCGCGACTCTTTTCATTTTAGAGCGCGGGATAAGGCCGAGCTTAAGGAAAAGCGCGGAGCCCCTACGCGCTGGCGGCGGTGCGTTGGCGGCGAGGGAGGGGTACGGGTGGAGGGGTAGGTGAGGTGGAGGAGGCAGTGAGGGTGGAAGGATGGTAACGTGTGGGAAAGTGGGGGGTGGGATATGGGGCGCAAGTGAGGGGGAGACGGAAGAGGAAGCGGGGATGGCAGAGGGGGAGCGGTGCCCGGAAGAAGGGTGGAAGAGGAAGTTGGAGAGGAAACGGGGGCGATGAAGAAAGTTGAGGCGATTGGGACATCGAAACTGTGCTGATGAAGGAGGGGACTATACGGGAGGTGGGGATGGAAGAAGTGCGAGGCAGATGTGACACTAAAGACGAAGTGGCGGGAAGACGGGGCAAACCATTTGTATTGACGCCGAGGAAAGATGGTGTCTCTGGTGAATACCATGGTAACAGAGGAAGCGGGGACGGAGGCTATGGTGGTTTCGAAATGGTAGGCGGGGCGGAAGCGGAGACTGGCTGGAGACTGGCGAGAAGCGTGTGAAGCGACGACGGAATTTTGTTAATTATCTGGCTGTTAAGTCAATGGTGAAGTCTACACATTACGAGATGTAAAAGTTAGCCTCTAAGAGGGTGACAGCGCAGGTGGTGTGGAACTTCATAGCCTTGAGGCGTAAGTAGAACTTTGTGAGATGGTAAACACATTGACATACCGGCATTTCCATGCCTATTGGCCAGAAAGTTGTTAAAAAGCCATGTACAGTCCTCTATATTTTCTCTTTCTTTTATGTTCATGTGCTTCTTCATCTTTATGTATTATCCTTCATTTTTTTCTGTCTGTTATATTATTCTCAACATCCGTGTCCATTCCTCAAGGTGACAGAAGTAATTTGTCACGACTTTGCTTTCATTTCTGCTCGATTTATTTTTATCAAACTCTATCACATCTCTTATTTAACTCTCAATTCACTTCATTATCATCATGTGTACTGGAGTGTAATATATGTCGAATGCACGAGCAGGATTTTCCATACTAGCTACATAGCTAGATCTAAATCAGCCGCTGCCCGGAAGAGAATTCTAGGTGCAGAATTCTCTGATCGGTAGTTTTCCGTGGTTTCTCCAATTAATACCAGGCGAATACTGGAGTAGTGCCCTTACAAACGAGCCACGGACCGCGCGCAATTTTTTCTTCCGCATCCTTGTCCAATCCTTACCCCTACTTTCACACACACACACACACACACACACACACACACACACAAGCAGTATACTATCATACTTGTCGGAAGCTTAGGGCTTGTTTTCCGCCTTGCCGCCCTCGCCGCCTTGTCGCCGCCGCCTCCGCGGGGGGGAAATGGCAGGTTCGGGAAAATCCCGCAAGCCGCCAACTGGTAGGTCAGCGCAGGATATCGCCCTCCTGTGGGGTAAGATCTTAGAATATTTTTTGTGAAACAGCATACAATGATAGATAGAAGCCTATTGCATCTAAGTAAATTTTTAAGCAGTTGAAACGTTCACGTTAATTATTGAAAAGTGTATGAAAATACACCAACCAATAAACGTAATGTCTGGTTGGACGTGTATAATTCACCCACAAGAGAAGCCATTGAATCGCGTGGATTCTGAAAGACAGGAAATTAGAAAGTGGTGAGAGAGAGAGAGAGAGGGATTCGATTACACTCAATTGCAACTTTTATATCCGACCGCGTGCCGAGGTTGGGTGCGGTGGCGTTCGAATGCGAGCGACGGGGAACGTCGTGTGTGCGTCAGCGAGGGAGCAGGTAGTGAGCTGGGTGCGTTGCTACGGCAACACTCCGTCTCCGCACGCAGCCCGCCGCGGAGAGGAAAATCCCTTGAGCGGCGTCTCCAGGCAGCAACGCGCGAGCGGAGGCGAAAGGAACGTGTCGTTTCAAGCCGACTTCGCCCGTTGAGGAGTTAAAGTAGTACAAGGTTTGGGTCACGAAGCTTCGTTATTCGTCATTCAAGTGCTTCACCCAGTAAATGTTTATCACTACATCGGTCGCATACAAAGCCCCCATTCCTACCATGTGACTCATGTATATAATCCTCATATGACCTATATGATTCTCCACGGATTAGGTAAATCTAGCCTATATATTTTATTTTCATTTATTTACGTCAAAAACAGTTAAAAACTGTGTGTGGTGGTATGAGGAAAAGATAATTTGAAATTACATTTCTGTCCAGAAGCAAATCAAGGGGCTATGTCAGCATTTGCTCGAGTATCAGGGAAACTGGATGAAAACCTGATCGAGATGGGGTCATTGACCCAGAAGCTGAAGTACAAATACTTGGTACAGGTTCTTTATAATTATACAATCAAAATGATATATAATACATTAAATGTCATTGTTAAAAGTAATATTACTTTCCTTTTGGATGCTATATTAGAATACCTAACCGTCTACTGATTGTGTTTAGAATAGAATAACCTCTAGCCAGGTAGTCTCATCTGCACTCACACGTATTCGCACACTGTCGTTTGCTTACTCCCAGAAGTAGGGTCATGTTATAATTTGATAAATATATTAAGCCACTGACAAAACCGGGAATAGACTGGGTTTTTAAGATATTCTATCAACAATTTACAGACAAATCTACTTTGTTTACAAGTGGTGCGATGTGTATTAATGATAAGTCTCATCCTGTTTATTGATAACGAGAGAAGTACAGCCGCAATACGATTAGATATCCTGTCTTAATCTTTGCACGTTTTCTTTCTCCAAGGATTCGGCAGTTGGCCTACACAAGTTTATCTCGTTGCCAGAAGGAACTTAAGTGCACGGAGTGAGAGAGAACGGGGGTGACAATTAAGCGTGGGCGTGGTGATAAGATGGAGAATGCGTCCCGACTCAAGCAGCAGCAGCAGGGTCGCCCCGGCGAGAAAGATGGCGAGAAAGATGGCCCGGGAGAAAGGTCTCTGTGCGCCATTCTCTGACGACGGCTCTGGACGCGGCCTGCCGCACCCCCGCGCCCCATTCACCCAAGCCATCTCCACATCCACCACCCTTGGCTTACTCCCCGCACCGTTGCATCCTCTCCATTCTCCAGGTGCAGCCAGCCCTTACCCTCTCAGACGACCATCGTTCCGCGCCTCATTCACCCTTGCCATCTCCACATCCACCACCCTTGGCTTACTCCCCGCACCGTTGCATCCTCTCCATCCTCCACGTGCAGCCAGCCCTTACCCTCTCAGTCGACCATAGTCGACCATAGTCAACCGCGTCGCTCAGGAACGCACTGCATCGTCCCGTTTCGTCCCTCCTCGCACCGCGTGAACCCGCGTTGCCCCCGCGTACCTCCGAATCGTTCAGCAACGCCCCGAGTCGGGCTGCTTTGCCTCATGTAACCCGAATCGCACTGCATTTGACCTGTGTCGGCCCGCTGTACTTCACATCGCCCCGATTCTTCGTCGTCAAAAATGTCACCGCCCCGCCTCGTGTTGCTACATCACACTTCCCATTTACATGCTTTGCAGGACTTCGGGCCGCTCTACGCTGTCATCGTCACTCTCTACACCATCTCAGCCTCACGCCAACCTGGTGTTTGTCCTCCCAGAGCTTGAAGACTTCCAGTCCCTGAGTTGCCAGCTCCACCATGGTACTTTCCATTGCCACAACGACCGCTGCATACAGCTGCCCTCCGACTCATCCCTACCTTTCGGTTGTCCATCTCCATTACTCGCAAAGCATAATTAAATCGTTCCTTACCACCTCGAAGGCATCGAGTTCCTGAACTTCCGTGGGTCGCCACGTCCTCTTCCAATCATCTCCTCCTCCACTACGGCCCCAAAACCAATTGTTTCTCGTCTACCCTTGCCCAGCCCATCAGCGCCGCACCATGGCCCCAATCTTCACGGTTTCCACCGCCCCAACCCCCCGCTCCCAAATACCTGCTTGCTCCCGCGCCCCACGTCATTCTGATTTACTCCGCACGTTCACCTCGAATCTCTGGCCCAGCATCCTCCTCGGCCGGCCATGAACTCCTGTCTTTACACAACGCGTCGCACAGGGGTCCGGCAACTCCAGGTGGACATTCCCGTCCCCTGGAAATAAGCTCTCCTTGTCTGTCCTTCGACGAGGCTCGACCTTCGTGGACCATCTTTGTTCCATCTTCCTCCATATTCCCTTCGG
>BOPP01000050.1:981711-994881 GCA_017312745.1 Gryllus bimaculatus | reverse complement strand
GGGCGGACGCAGAGGGGGCGGAGGGGAGTGGTGGGTGTGGGAGGGATTGTGTGTGGGCGTGGGAGCGACAGCACGGTGACGGGGAGGCGAGAGGCAAGGAGGGATGTGCCGAGTGGAGGCGAGGGTGCGGTCAAAGTTAGAGGAAAAGGTGACTGCAGAGGAGAGGGCGAGGGCGACGGACAGGTTAGAGGGCTGGGGCGAGGACAGAAACAGCGGTCATGGTATGTGACGTTGCTTGATGACGGCGGAAATTTAATATATGTACACTTGCATAAACCTTTGCGTAATTTCTTATCTCTTCATTTGGCTAATTCCTTTATAAATATCAACGCAATATCATTTTTAAGATCGTAATACGTACTGACAAAGCTTGAGTGAAATAACTACTTTCCCTTTTGAGGCTGGTATTCGTGACCGATTACCTCGTATTCTCCTTTTTGTTCTTCCTTATTCTCCATCGCGCTCCTGAATCGGCAAATTAGTATTTTGAACTGTTGAATGAAAATGCAATGTTCTGTCCAAGGAATTTTAGGAAGTCTTCCTTTGGTTTAGTGGTCAGAATTTTAATGTGCTGATATTGACTTTTTATATAAAGTTGAAAGTATATTCCTGGATTGCAAAATTTAAATAATGGATAAAACTTGTCTACTAACATATTTAATAAAATTAATTCTACTACACTTATTTTCTATCCTGAAGGAAAAATTAACTTATCTGCCGGAATAAACTGAAGCAGGAGAGCACCTTATTTTTTGATATATTTTATGTCAGCATCCGTTTTGGTTGCGACAGTTGTAAATAGCAGTAAGTTGCACCTAATCCAAAAATGTATTGCATTATTGAGGCAGAAGTACTCACAAGCGATACATTTTCAAAGTAAAAAGTCTTTGTTTCAGGAAGTGAGTAATATTAATTGACGTGGATAGGCTTCCGCGGCCGGAGGATGTGTTGTCAGCAGTGCGCTCTGAAGAAGGCTACAATACGCTGGCCGAAACGTTAGCCACCATTTCAGTGACGCGGCTCGTCCGGGATAGCCTAGACAACACAATATTAATTAACGAAAAATTGATGGATGTATATAGATATTGCCATTATTACTTTCTGGTAAAGTACATTGAGATATATAGCATACTACATTTTCTAGATCTTTTTAAGTTCCCAATTTTTCGAATTTGATATGTGTTAGGAAACTATGAAAGAGAATTTCAATTGTAATTTGAAATAATTCTTTATTGTTAATTTTTTTTGCGCTTTACGATATATAGTTTACACTTGAGATATATTTTAATTAAAAAAGGAACTATATTCATTCCTTTAGAATAAAACTAGAGAAATATCTCACTACCCCAAAACGTAAAGCTTCAGATCAATAACATTGAAAAAACTATAATATTAAATAAATTATATCGTTTGTTAATGAAATTAAGCTAAACTGCACGAATGTAAAAAAACATTTTAATTACTACTACAAAGATTTTTTATCACATTTCACATGATTAAAAATCAATATTTTAAAATACACCTATTTAATAAAAGTGTGTGTCTAGTAATTAGGTTATGTGCCAAGATTATAATTGACACAATACCCCATCAATCGGCGTTTTGCATCAATCTAATTGAACATTTTCAACGCAAGTTCTATATCTGTGTAGTAATAATATTATAAAACGCATTTGAGTTACTGGAGTACCCTAGGGTCAGCTATGTTATTTGTGTTCCGCTTTGTGTGCTTCGGAATATTTCTGTCACGTCGCTTGATGTTAACATAACCTCTGTGTCGTAACCGTGGTTTTCAAGTGTCGCTTCTTTCAAAGGACCCGTTTGTTTCATCAGCAATTACTATAACTATTTTTGTCTGTGAAGGCCGTTATGTCTGGCGGAATTATCAATCACTCACCTCTGTATGGTAGTTAATATTTTCCTTTAATTACAGGAGCGAATGCGGAATATAGATGTAATTAGTGCACTAAATAATATATGAACGCAGTACATAATGGCGAGTTTGTATCAGAGAAATCCCACAAATACGAGCGCTTTTGATGTCTCTGAAGTAACAAATCAGGTAGTAGAGGATTGCAGGAGTAAAACGACTTTGCAAAATCATTTTTTTTGTCATTTGGTTTTACATTATTAGCTTTGTAATCTTTTACATTAGTCTTCAGTAAATGAAAATATCACATTATCGTTTATTGTTTATTGTTTATACGTATTATTGTTTCAACTTGTTTGTGTGAAAGTACATATTGTGGGGAAAGAGAAACTTTTCGTCTCGTCACGAGGGATGAAATCGTCAAATGAAAATCACAATTAATTATTTTTCACTATTTTTCTGCAGTGAATGTTTTCTTGTACATTATTTTTATACCTAGTGCCTTCCACATTTATTGCAATTACGCCATCAAATAGGAACTGCTTCGATATCGCGTAAGAAAATGTTTATTTGACGTCGTAGACACTCGTGCACCACCGATTGGACTCCATCAGACAAGTACTTCATTAATGGACCAAAGATGTGGTAATCTCATCATGTTAAATCTGGCGAGTATGGTGGATGCGAAAATCACTTGTAGTCGATTGTTTTTATAGCTGCACGATCTGAATGCGAACGGGCGTTATCATGTTGAAAATACCCTGCACTCATTTCACTCCTTCACTTTGTGCGTATTAAAAGCAAATAGTTCTTGAGTCTGACTCAAATGGTTCTTGAAAAGGTCGGAGTTGTTGGCTCGCATCCCTTTGGTACCATGGGGCATGTAATGTTTCAGAATACTCTCATTCTTATCCCTGAATAGGCATCGTCACTTTCCCAGCACAAGATTGTATACAAGCATCTCCCATAACACAATAAGCCTGACCCGGACGTAGAGTATCACTCAAAAAGTCGTATACACCACTCATACACTTGCCACTGTGACAGACATGCATACCCATACTTCGTATTCATTCTCATGAATATCAATCGTTATCACCTCTTCACTCCATAAAAATCTAATAACCCCACGTTGTTGCTCCTAGATGCATCTGCGAAGAGGTGCCGCCATCTTGAATTAGATGTTATTCAGCTTCAACCACGTCCACTGATATTGCCTGCAAAGTTTCAATCAAATAAAGAAAAAATAAGATTGTTAATTCCACTTTTGTTGTTTTCATTTGTTTCTCCTATTTACACAACAATAACTTTCTAGTCACATCTTCAAACTACTTTACTTCATCTTAGATGTAACTAGGTTACGAGAAAACTGACTTTGAAACGTGAGTCTCGTCGTCATAAATTGAAAAATAATATTACGTACATATTTAGATTAAAAATGTAGTGGGAAATGAAACTGTTCCTTCAGTATGTCTCCATAGTTTCTGGGATATTGTCTCAGAATACGCTAACACAGCTTATTTAGTCAGCCAATTTTTCGTGAAATTATTATTTTCATAAGGCAATTATTTCCTATTGTAAGCACACACCTAGCCCTGACATACACGGTCAGGATAATTCTGGAAATGAATCTTTATTAGGCGATCGCAAAGTATTGACAATTTTGAGACTTGATCCGTTCAATAAGAAGCGGAACCGCGGAGACGAAAACCGTGGAGTAAATTGTGTCACATTGCTGGTGAGATGCATTGTCAGATTACTTACAATTGACTCACTTGTGAGAGGATAATTTTATGGAAAAAGAAAACAAAATATTATAATCATCCGTGTTCTGAAGTTTCCTTTGGATGTGATTTGCTTCTTCAAGTCTATTTGGAAAAAATATCTTCGCTTGGGAAGAAACTATTCGGCGAAATACTAACATAACAGTCCTTTGATATATACAATGCGAAAGTTATGGATCTGTCTTTTGACAAAGTAATTATATATGAGATGCCTAATTTCACGCAACATTGCTCCATTTCACGCAACATTGCTACTTATATTTTTGAAAAAAATGTATACGATATTTTTCAAGACCTGTTTTTTGAACAACAGATTTGAGCAAGAAAATAATATTTATGTTTAGTGTATTAGTTGTAGGAATAATTTGAACTTTTCGAATAATCAGGAACAACAACGGATATGATATATGCTTAATTCTCTTCAGCGTCATTTATGATATCCAGTAGCAACGTTTTATTCAAAAATTTGGAGCCAGATTTTTTTAATGTTGATGCTTTATGTAAAGTACTCCAACATCAAAATATCCTTTTCATTTTCGCAAATCCTCAAATTCACTCCGATTGATCGTGGAAAATCCATTTTAAAGAAAATTTCCTTAACATTTCCGGCGCTAGAGTTCACTACAAAAGATATATTTTGCCGTCACTCGGTTTTTCGTTATAAAGTACTCTCACAAATCACGAGTTCTGACTACATAATGTGATAGAGCTTGTGCGAGTAATTTACTTCATTAAGGAATACCTTTTTTGCCGTGGCCTCGAAATTAGAGTTTTTCTGTGCGAATAGTTACAATTCACACTCATCTTACGATGTAAGACGAGAAAGTAAAAAATAGACGGGATGTCCGTTTGCCACATTGTCGTAAATTCTGTGACTTATACTATCTGCCATACTTCTCCGGAACTCTTCAGGTTTCACTGTATACAGCTATCTGATCCTTACCCTCCAAAGTGTGGGCCTATTATTTATGACTTTTCATCTGTTTGCGTATCTGTAGCATATTCTAAATATACTTATCTACAAGAAGTGTAATAATAAGCTAGTGTGATACTATGACCGTCGCATCTATGGTAGAAAGAGATGGGTGGGCTCTTCAGCAGCGTATCCGACTTCAGCCAATGAACATCAGGCACCAGTTAGCGTCACAATATTAGCGGGAATTTTAAATGCCAAAATCATCACCATGTTACAAGTCATTGAAACATATTTGAAGCACATTTTTTAAAATATTGCGTCACTTATTTCAATTTCACATTCATCCTGTTATTTTTGGTTGGTTACCGTCGAAAATTGTCTCTTTATGTCAATATTAAAATGTTTCTCAACACTTCTCGCTTTCCGTGCAACGTGCAACTGCCTTTTCAAACGAAGTGCCCGTGCTGTGGCCACGTGCTTCGTGCCCCAAACTTGTGCTGCGCAGAACGAGCAAAATTCGCTGCAGTGGAGGAGCCCACCATTCTCTTCCCACCTCGGTCGCACTGATCGCAATTTTTCGTTAAATATGTCCGCGGTTTGGATGATTCCTTTTGGTTAAGACAAAACCTTTTGGTTAAGATAATTCCTTTTGGTTGGGACAAAATTGGTGCGCGCGAAACAGGGAACCGCGCGGTTACGGGTCTCTCCGCCCTTGCGAAGGCAGCCACCGTAACGTGAGTTGTGTGATGCCACCACAAGTGTGACGTCACCACCAGTATAAAAGGAGGCTCCAAGCGCAAGCGAAGTAGTGGAAGTGTCGATACAGGGGTTAAACGAGTTGGCTAAGTTGGGGTAACTGAGAACTCTCGCTGCGAACAAGTATCTACTACCTAATGCCGGATGTCGTCAGTCTGTTGTACAATCTGTGCAGAGGGATTTTTCTTTCTACTGTGTAAATGACTATAGTGTATATTTTACTTATAAATATGGGCTGAATAAACTATTGTTATTTTGTATTTCATGTTTATTTTTGAACATGATAGTCTCTACATGTATAGATTTTTCATGTAGTGTAAGAGTGTAGTGTCAACTTATTCATCTAAAAAAATTAAATAATAAAAATAAGAAAGAAATGAATTCATCTGGTTTAATTCATTTAGGTATATATAAAAGATGGAATCCAACGTGCACTTAAAATACTTCCGTATTAGTTTGAGAGAAAGTTTATTACTTCTCCTCGATTCTTTGTAACTTCTCTATATTTATAAACAAAATCCAATTCGCACTTAATTAGTAGTAAAAGTGAAAGTTCAAGGCGTGATTTTTTTAAAATACGATTCCTCGAATGATCATTTCATACGGTTTTATTAATGCACTGTAATGAAACAATTCGATGAGGTTTGCCATACACAATAAAAATTCCAATTTTCTGGAATTCAGTACTATTTCTCCCAATTTTCCATGGAGATTACTTTGGAGGTGGAGCCTCCAAATTGTGGGACAGTCTATATAAGCCCAGCGCGAAGGAATTGTCGGTGTAGGAAAGAGAGTGAAAGAGCAGAGGAAGGTGGAGAGCTAGCGGAGAGGGTGGCATGCAGTGGGAGGGACCAGAATTAGTCTTCAACTTTAGTGCTTTTCTCGCCACCGTTGGAATTACGTATCCGGCTTTACTGCGCTACAAATAGCTGACGCCTTCTCTAACTTCCGGGAACTCTGCCGTCTTGCTGGTCGAAGAACACGTGCCGCATGCAGTTGTTTGCTCAACCTCCCGCTTTTCCCCGCCCCTTCCCCCCACACCCGCTTCCGCACTTCCCTCCTGACCCCATCCGTCTGCCCTCCGTCCATGCCCCGCGCCCGTCCAAATCACTAAACACGTTTGTCTGTTTCGTCTCAACAAAGCATCCGCACTCAGGCGGGATTTGTTTGCGTTCGCTGTGCAGGCGCTCATGGATTCACGCGGCGCGGTTTTGTCCTGGAGGATGCCGGGCTTTTGTCTCGCCACGGCGGGCCACGCGCGCATTGTACCTGTCGCGGCGGATACCCGCACCTCACGTACTCTATGAAGCCGGCGAATCCGCGGACTATTTGTTTCTCCCGTATGGGGTAGCATTTGGCCTCGACCGGTGCTTTGGCTTCCCGGTTTTCTCTCGCTTTTTGTTCTTTTTTCGTCGATGTTTCGCGGCGCCACAGTCGCTCGAGCTGTTGGTTGTGAGCACCTGCCACTCCCAAACCCACGGCCTCGCTTTCGTAACACGACGACTAAAATCCATCTGCATGGATTTTAATGAAATGCCTGCGTTTGAAGTATCCGTCGGCAAAAGCCAACCGAAACTAAAATGGCTTGAAGCCCCATCGTGCATAAAATGGCTGTCGAGCACGTTCTCTAGCGCGTTTATTTTCACTGATCGATTTGTCTGACGAATGGGAATGATTGTGCAAATAACGGAGTTATCTGGACACGTACGGCAATGCGTGGGAGGTGAAAAACATTTCTTGTCGGTTTACTGCTATCGATTTGTCTCTTTTTGGATGGGGAAGTCTATTACGTGTGACACGTTTTAAACGACATTTTAGAAAAATGACAAATCAAAATATAATGCTGTCGACTACGAGTGAAAAATTGATGCGTTATGAGTGACAGTTTCGATTCGCCATGTATATTATACCGCGTACGTTGAGAGAATTCTGCGCGCGAAGTGTGTCTGCAAAGTGATCGCACTGTTTCGCGGTTCCCCAAGCTCACTTCTCCCTCCCCCCAAGTCAAGCGCCACATCCATTGCTTTAAGTGCTTTATTGCATCATGAATTTGTAATGCATGCCATGAATTAGAATCGAATCACGAGAAATGGTACCTACGTTAATACGTAGCCTCTGAACAAGTTATGATCGCCGACGTCTCAATTCTCCTTTTTGCTACGTCGTTACCATCTATTTTCAGCCTGGGCCTTATCTCCGCGCACTCACAGCACTGCCGGGGACTGTTTAGGTCATTGGAAATGGGCCGTGTGGGATGAGGGATTAGGGCATCGGGGCTCTAAGGATCGATGAGATTGATTGATTAGTGATTCCGGGCGCATCAACAGCTTAAGTAATTAGTCCCGTAAATGCAGTGCATGTATTTTATTCGTGAGGTAGTCATGCTATTCCCTCTCATGAGAACTACCGCCGACCTAAACGACAGCTAGAGCGGTTTTCCCTCATCCAGGTATCTATCACCAGCTGGACAACGCCCCAGCACAAGCGGATCGATAAGAGGACAAGATGGAGATAGAAGGATGTCTTTCGGACTGCGGCCCATCGTTTGAGGAATTCGTCTGAAATTGACTGCAAGAAACCAGGATACCATCGAACAAAGCAGCCAGCCTATGTAATTATCGTCCCAACGTGCTACTTCGCCGGTACCGAAAGCCATCCTTCTTCCAGATCTTCGAAGCTTCCCGTGCGGACTCATCCTGAATGGCATCCTCCTCATCCGGAGAGTCATGTCACTCGCTCGGAAAGTCATCCCCCTTGAAGATCTACGAAGATTCCCACGCGGACTCGGCCAACCCGCGGACGGTCTCCGCGCGGCGTCTCGAGACGCGGCCCAATTTACTGCCGTGCTCCACAGTCATCGCTCGCCCCCCGAGGAAAAGGTCGCGCCGCGGGTCAGCGGCGGCGCTCCGCACTTCGCATTTATGCAAATGGCTTACTGAGAAATATAAGACATTAAGTGTGTGTTTGCCTGCAGTGCTTGGCGCTAGGTTCGCTCGAATCTCGAGGGTACGCGAGTTGGGTCGATGGGATCGGAGATGGAGAATGCGAGACGGCGGAAGCGGGGGGCCTGTGGGAGTGGGGATGGTGGGAAAGGATCCGTCGTAGGCGGTTACAGAGAAAGGTGGAGGCGGGGACGGTTGAAACGCAGGCATTGGGACCGGAGGGAGCGAAGCTACTGCGCGTGCGACGATGGGGCAGCGGAGCAGGGACTAAGACGCTTTTTTAGGTGGGACAAAATAAAATGATGTGGAGTAGCTACTGAAGGTGTGGAAGGGAAAAGCCTAGCATATGAAGAGGGAACTGATAGGGAAATCGAAGAGACTAGTACGGGGATTGGGGGGAGTGGGATGGGCCGACGTAGTGCCGAGAGCCGGTGAAAATGGCGGGTGGAGAGCGGGTTGCGGAATGCGAGCTGGCGAGTGGTGGCGGCGGGAATGGCGACACTGTTGGAAGCACCAAATAGCGGGGTGGGCGGGGCGGTAACACGGAAACGGGGACGCAGAGACGGGGATGTGACGCTGGTGCGCGGCGGTGGCGGGGTGGTGGACTCCGAAAGCCGGGCAACGGGGCGGGGGCAGTGGGATAAAGACATCTATTTCTCGCGTGTGAGGAAAGCAAATTTGGGAGAGTTCCGTAAAAATACTGTGGCGGCCGCTATAATTCGAGAGCCATAACGCTGCGCCCCACGCATTGCGCTGAGGCGGAACGGGTAGGTCCTGCGCACGGAGACAGGGAACGAAAGAGGCGCCACGATGAATGGAGGGAGATGTTCATGATCCAATGAAGGAAATGTGTCATGGAAATGGGGAAGGACGACGGGCGTTATGTAGGAATGGCGATGGAGATTCAGAAGAGGGTATGCATTTTGGAGATTGGTTATGGATGATGAGGATGATGTTTGGGGTATGGGTGATGAGAAGGGGGATCGAAATGACTATGGGAAACAATATGGGTGATGAGGGTGTGGATGGGGTTACTATGGGGAATTGTATGGATGATGGGGATGGGATGAGGAAGGGTATGGGTGGTGGGGATGGGGTATAGCTGATAGGGTTGGGGATGCGGTATGAATGAAGGGGATCGTGATGTGGATTGGAGCTTGAGCATACTGACGGAATATTTTTATGGGGCGGGAGAAGAGTGATAGGGATAAACAGTGAAACGATTGGCTAGGAGCCTTGTAGGGATGATCGTTGGGGCTATTATTGTGTGATTTTGATGGATGGTAAAAACGAGTGTTGGGGATCAGAGGCAGGGATGGATAATGGAAAAGTCTGGTATGTGCAGGTGATAGGTGACGACAATAAAGAGGGGCGATGGAGTTCGAGATAGAACTGTGAATCGGGATGCGGAATGGAAACGTGAATTGGAAACTGGAAATGTTGCTCTGAGACGGTTTACCAGCTGAAGCTGTAAATCGGGTGTGTGACAAGGAGCTTCGAAAAGAAGAGACGGTAGGACTGGGTGAGAAACGAAAACGTGTGACGGGTTTACAAGTTGGAAAATCGGAGACGAAATGTTTTGACAAAAATAATAGAATGACATTGAGATGGCTTTTAAAAGTGACACCGAACTCGTTCTATGGTTATAATATGACTTGTGTCAATTGTAAATAATGTAAGTAAATTGTTAATTTGTGAACAGACAATTTAATGAATAGGACACAGTTGAAGAAGGTATTTTTCAATTAGAATATGACTTGTGCTGGATGGCTGAGTTAAACAATTCATTTTCGTTTTCGATAAATGTAATTTAATAATCACAAAAAAATGTATTGTTTGCAATTTCGAATAGTCATAGTCAAGTCATAGATCAATTATTCATTCAGATTTTACAATAAACAATGAAATAGTAGTGACAATGGGCTGTCACCAGGTTACAAGTTACATTTGCAGTACATCTCGTTAAGAAAGCTTTTCAATCCTACAAGGATTTATATCAATTAACACAATTGTTCTACAATTCCAAGGCATACTAAAATATTTACGTGCATTAAAAATAATTGAAGAAAATGATAGTAATTAATATAAAGTTCAATAAGTAGTAAATAAACCTAGTACACATTAAAAAGCTAATAATATTTATTCACAATATAGACTAATTTAAAAAGCAAATTAATTAAAATAAATATTTAATAAAATAGTTATGAAAATATATTCATTTCGTTTACATTTTAATGTATGTTGTTTTGTTTCTTCTATGGTATATTTGAATCTCTTGACGCAATGAATTTGGAACAGTGCTTGGGTAAAACAAGAGGCAACTGCAAGCAGTGGCCCGAGGCGTCGGCGAGGCTCGGTCGGGGAGAGGCGAGGAGGGCTGGTGGCACGCTGCTGGTGGGAAGTGGGACAGAGGGCGTCGCCGCCCTTTCTCGAAGGTTGCAGAATTAATATGCGTGTCTCCGTAATTCCTCGGGAGCAATTTGCGAATATGGGAGGCCTATTTTCTTGTTGCCCGCTCATTACTCGGAGAAAATAATATGTTGGAAGGAAATTGTGTTTCCCGAAATAAGTCAGGAGATATCGATCCCAGAAGCGAACTCACGTCTGGACGACGTCGGCGGCTTGCGGACGAGGTCGATGGGGACGGTGGAGACGGAGGAGACGGCGGGGACGGCGTCGGGGGAAGGCACGGAGCAGGAGAGGCGGGGTGAATTGTGGACGGCGCTGGAACGAGTGCAGTGCAGGTAATGGAAGTGACGTAGCTGTGCAGCCGGCGGTAAGGAGCAAAAGGCAAAGAGAATGAGGTCACTTAGAAAGTGTAATTATTGGGCTGATTTTGGTTCTACGGAGGTGAAGATTATGCATGCTGTAGGGTCTCCGCGGGAATCTATTAGGCTATGGGAATAACGAAGAACAATAATCTTCTTACAGTTGTATTTATTACATCTTGGAGATCTTTACAGGCTGTATAATTTATGTTCCGTTTAGTAAGCCACAATACAATAAAGGAATCGATGTCAATTACAGCATTGTGAGAATACAATAGAGATTCTAAAAAGACGAGAGAAAAAATGATCGAGTATGGCTGATGCAATTTTTACGGTGTACAATCTCTTAGTATAATTATACTGCTTTTATAATTCACTTGTGTATAATTCATAGATAAATAATTAGGTGTAGTTTGTTCATAATATTTCAGAGCCTGAGTAAAGAGACTTGGCGATATAACTGATTTTAAGAATTGGCAAAGGATAGATTTATATTCTCCCAATGTTACAGTTTTTTCGGATATAGACAAATCCACTCCAAATATTCACTAAAGAAATGAGGCTGAGAATCGGGGACGTGTGGGTAATGTGGGAAGTGGGAAGTGGGAAACTTGAAACTGAGCAGTTGGAATACTACACTTCAAATTCTAGCCACATCACCTTGAAAACCTTTTTGCAGCACATTTTCGTGAGTTCTCTTCTGTCTCCTCCTTCTATTCCATAATTCCTGTATTATTCGTATCATATCTGTCATTAACTGCATCATTAACCCATTGTCAGTGAGGCATGGTCGCACCAAAGAAAATATTGTGCAAAAATTATTTGTATGATACTTCCTAGTTTTTTGCTAATACTAAATTGTTTATTGCGTATTTCTTACAATTGTTTGTTATAGTTTAAAGTCATATGTCGACCAGACCGCAGTTTCAATCGAATTGTAAATTAAATTTGTGTATTTTTGAATTCCTACATGTGTACATTTAGAACGATATTGCTTTGCAAAAAAAACGAAACGACCTTTCTTCTCTAGATTAATGCGAACAATTGTTCATTTCTTCTATTTGTTTGTTCACAATCGTTGCGTGAACATGGCCGGTACGGGCCGGACTGGAGGGGGATCCTTCTGTAAAGGCCCAAGTTAAGCGCTTACGTGCTGTTGAAAGAAGGAGGCGTGCGACTTAGAAATATTTTCTGCCAAAAATAGACTCATAACCGTGCGACGAGGGCCACCTCATTCTGCCTTCCTAAATCCACCTGCGTTCTTACTAATACCGAAAGTGTTTCTCAGTTTTATAAAAAAAAATATTGGTAAAAGAAGCGAATGTGCTTCGGTTCTTCTCTGAATGAAGTTTTGTGAATGTCTGTATGCACATATTTTGCGCCGAAATTTTTTTGCAGCATTACAATATTTTCTCCTTACAACGTAAATTTGTAGTATGCGGGAAAATTAAAAAGAGATTAATTTATGTATTCATTTTGTAAATGTAGAAAGTGACGGAGGTTTTCCTTTTCCATGCCGGAGGCCAGTCTTGCTGAGGGAGGTTAGAAAATATTTTGGGTATAGAATACAAAATAATATTTATAATATTCCGCCACAAGGTATTAATATATTCATCAATTATAAAATATAGATAAATATACTCCTGCCTATAATTTATAATTGTCAGTGAAAACTTGTAAGCCAGTGAGCCTCTGATAGCATGGACTAAAACGGTCAAGTTGGTCGCTATCTGTCATCTGTGAATCCGAGTTTGAATTCTCACTGTATCATTTTTACTTCAGCCACAGCTACCACTCACACCGAGCCCTAAACCACCTGCCATTACCACTTCGAAGTCACTTCTAACACACGAGTCTGTGTGCACCTTGATAAACGCATTTCCACCGTACCAAACGCACCTCAACTTCCACTAATGCCACACTACCATATTCACTACCGCAGATCCCACCTCCACCACATTAACTACTATCCCCAGATTCACCACCACCACTACAGCCAGACCACCATCAATCACATCACTAGGACCACTACCTGCACGTCCACCACAATCACCACCACCACCACCACCACCAACACTTCTCCACAATCTCCACATCTCCAGATCCCTCATCTACACAATTACCACCACCACCA
>BOPP01000050.1:953014-977393 GCA_017312745.1 Gryllus bimaculatus | reverse complement strand
GTGGACGTGGAGGGGGAACGGCAATGGCAAAGCCGCAGCGATGCAACTCTCAAGTTGGTCGACACCCGGAGTGTACAACTCTTGCTAAATGACACTGTAGCTCCCCAGCAACTGCTTTTGAATATGAATCGGATGTGACTGTTGGATAAAAAGTGTACAGTTAACGTAATCTACAGTGACATATAATAGGAACTGATGATTGCGTTTATTAGGACAAATTAATTTTTATTTCGGAAAGGGAAGCAGATAAGTCAAATTCACTCCGCAATCACTTCTATCAAACATGCTGTGGGCATCCTGTACTTACACACTAAACTGACCGTAGCTTATGAAGCTACGAACAAATTGCCACAAAACTCAATGCTACTGGATTGGACCGCCACTAGTTACCGCAAATATATTTTAGTTTTCTAATTGTTGATTTTGCTTATTCTTTGTTCTCTATGCCATTCACTTTCTGACCCCTTTTGCACGGAAGTAATCGGACTCTTAAATTTTGACTCGATCAGGTAATTTGTTTATGTTTGTCTAAATAAAATCTCGCAATCGGTCTCTCTATATGAAATCAATTCGTCAATGAACTTATCAGATGGTCGTTGCTATACATGTCTACCAATGACCATGTGATAAGTAGATAGTGACACGTAGTTACTTTTGACAATTTTTTAAAATAAATGTTGGTGATTAGTTGGTAAACATGTAAACGTCTTAGAATTTGTTTAAATATTTCAAGTTTTAGAAATTGAATTAACGAAAACCCGAATAAAAGCTCTTGAATGAGGAAAGTTGCCATTCACGATAAACAATTTATTACTTCACGTATCCTCTCTTTTTTAAATTGATAAACCAGAAGAGAAACATAACGCTTTTTTCCATAAAAAGTTATCTTGATACAATTCAACTTCATGTAATGGAATGTTTGTCTTTCAGAGGATATGTGTAAAAAAACATTCATTCACTCAATTGGAAAATGTATTATCTTTTTAGACGTACTCGCATCAGCTGTCAAAACTTCAATTTTCTTTATTACTTAGCCTACTCGCGGTTCAGTTGCTTCGCAGTATTGTGACAAGATCACAAAAAAGTATATGTGTGTGTGTGTGTGTGTGTGTGTGTGTGAGAGAGAGAGAGAGAGAGAGAGAGAGAGAGAGAGAGAGAAAGAGAGTGAGACGGAGAATAAGAGCAGAAGTCATTCTCTTCGCTCTTCACTTCGACAGTTTCTTTTAGTAAATGGTGCTTGTGGGCAGCGCGAGCATACATTTCATGGAAGCTCAATCAACTGAAGTGGAGTACTCCGCGGGAGGTAAACAACACACCGCGCTCTTCCGACGAAAAAAACAAGGGCCGATCGCAGAAAACAGATAAACGATCTCGATAAGCAGTCTAACATTCACTTCCTAGTGTACTTCGAAAATGAAGAGGAAAAACCGTCGATCGAGGGATATTATCGCCACCCGAATACGGGTCAGTCTCCGATCGCTTCTATCTCTAAACAGTCGTGCACACGAGAAATATATAGGACTGGCTCATGTCGGGGAACTACACGTCTCGGAAACGTCGGGGTCTAGCCCTATTTGCCATGAAATACTCTTCATAGCCGTCACTTGTGTATTAAGGTTTTTTGCTTGGGGTGTCAGAATATTTTGAATGAAAATAAATTAGTTTTCTAAATGATTGCAGATGGAAGTAAGCTTACTAGTTAGTAGCAGGTTATAAGGGCAGTTACTGGCTATTCTGATTACGAAGAGTGTATGTCAACGTATCATAACACAGTATCTGTTAGCGTTTCTAATTCTCGCGATACGTTTGATTAACTGTTTGAACGTATTAAAAGAATGACAGGCTGCATAGGAGAATAACTGTCTGTTCGGATGGTTTCGTATTCGTTAACCCGACAGCGTAATACGCAGTACAAACAAGGGGTCGCGAGTGCCACTTTCCGTTTACTCATTCTCTTTGCATAATCCTCATCATCAAATAAGCTTCGGTATTCTACAAGAGAATTCTCATTTTGAACCTTGCTGTGATAAGCTTAACACGTGACATATCACATTCTCTTTATTTTTGCGTTGCGTGCTTTCAAAGAAATGAAATGAATATTTTTACGTTCGTTGCTCATGAAGTGCTTGTGGTACATTCTAGAATTTCATTTTTATGAATATCTATGGAAATCCATTCCACTCACTGAGAATTAAATGTAATTTTCCCACTATTTACTGTTTTCCTTTAGAACAGAAAATACACCACATATTTTTGTATGCTTTGAAATATCTGAAAGATGCTTCAAGATCAGAATATAGTATAATATTATATTATCCCTATTTTTTGTACACCCTACCAAATATACTCATATTACACAATAGATAAAAATATTATTCTCAATAATGGATGTAAGTCCCAGCATTATCTTCCAAAACTATGTTCCAAGGAGACATTAATCCAACTTCTAAAAAAAGTACCTATTAAGAATACTTATGATGCTGTGTAACGATGAGAAAATTCACTTCTCAGTTTCAGAAGACCGGAATATGGCGTATTTTGTATGAGTATAACGTCCGTTATTTGGCAGAATGTTAAATAAAATTCGTCAGTAACGAAACAAGAATAAATCGAATAACCTAGCGCATTGTGTTCAACGAGCATATTGATTCCAGTGCATTAATACAGAACACAAGAAAGCCAGTTATATTCATAATTTCTCTGGCAATTGTTATCTTGTACAATTTATGCAATTTCTTTTCAAGAATGTGCAGAGTAACAGCAAATAAACAGTTCTTAGCGCAAGGAAAAATATTAAACATATATAGTTGAATGAAATATTTTATACAAATATTTATTAGGCAGAAATGTGAATATTTGTTGCATGAAAAGTTATTGCAAATGGCTGTTTGTTTGTACCGACTTTAACATAGATTGAACGTATTCCATCTTTTGAAACGTCTTTCGAGACATCAAGATGTGACAGATATAGCTATATTAGCCACTATCTATATTAGTTACTCAGATATTTTGAGGAAACTCAAAATGAAAATTTGTTATTAACTTGAAGGCCGTCAAAAAGAAGACCACGAATTAGTTTTGGCCCATGAATGTTGTTTGTTGACTCCTCTCCAAAATCTTCACCAATCATTGCGTTGAAACTCTATCATTGTTTTGCCTCTTTATTTGCGAACAGGTCTTCGCAAAAAGTCTGTAACCGAAGGTGCGATACATATTTTCTTACAATGTAAATATCTACAATTATAACACACGGCGTTAAAACAAAATGGCTTGGCTATCAGTATCAACATTCCCAAAAAACCACTTACGAGACTTGTACTTACTTACAACCGTTTTCCCTGTGATATTAAAAAATGAAAATTTGTAAAAGGAAATATTTGAATTCCATATTAAAGTATTTTGCTCTGTAACTGTTTAATATGTCTAGAGATTATACAGAGTATCAAGCACTAAAATAATGTGTTCTTCCTAACTTTAGTTACACACTTTTATGTGCACAACACTAAAAGATGGACTTAAACTACTTCGGCGTCTAATGACTTACATCTCGATCGAGATTAGTGACTTACGTATCGATCAAGAAACATCTGATTTCCCTCGGTATACTGAGCAAATGCTGAGAAGGTCCCTTGCTTTGTTCCTAGACAGTTACTTGTCTCCTCTTCTCTCTTAAGTTACATAAAGTGTGAACAGTGTTTGTCGGCATATTGCTCTCCAAATTATTTCAAATTTGTCCCCTTGTTTTTTAATAGGGCACTTTTGATATTCTTTGAAGGCGTTTCAGAGGAAAGAATCATACATTTCAAACTTCGCACCCAGAAGATAAATTTTAGCCTTATTTAATCAAAAAAAGCCGCGCGAATTTCTTCCCTATTGACCAAATACTCACGCCTGTTGTACAAAGTTCCTTGACGTAGATTGTCAATTGCTTCCTGTTAGTTCTGAGCGTCACCGAAAGATCGCATCAACTCCTGGGAAACCCCGCCTAACATTACCATTGTCAAAATACGGGGAACTCACCGATTTCTACCTCAGACGCCAGCTCGCTATGTCATCAGAGGAGAAGTACTGAAAGCTTAGTAAAAACGTGTTGGACACTTTCAAGGTTCAATGCAGAATATGCCAGGCACTTGGGTGCAGTCGTAACATGAAGTAAAAACGACTAAATTCGTAATGTTCGTTCGTTTGATTTCGTCTGGACAGAGGTAAGTGTGACAATCTCTTCAATAATCGTTAATTCTTTCTCCAAGTAACAATCCTTGTCAATTGTATGTCAATTGTCTTTTTTCCAGAACACTCTTGTCTGATAAAAACTACTGATGGAAGAGGCGATGTTTCGTTACAACTCCTTCTAATTGCTCTCCCAACTATTTCTACGAGTATTTCGCAGCCTCAAGTGTTCAACGCTAACAAAATAAATATAAAAAATAAAGAAATTTAAAAAATAAATGAAATTAAAGAAATAAAGAACCCTAGTCACTTTACACTTGCCCTTTAAAGCCGATTACTGGAGCCGTGTTATGTTGGGGCTAATAGAGCTCTGCATTCGGAGGAGTGCAACCACTCATGTATTGCGAGGCCCCGCGCCGACGTTTAGTGGAAGTACCTGCCTCGCCTGGTGCCTCTCGATTATACGCAGAAGAAGCCGGGGCTCGGCCGCCACCTCGATATATAAAGCCGCCGCGCAAAACAATTTCAATTCATTGTAATCGATTAATCATTGAAAGAAAAAAAACATTTCAATTAATTAAATAATTGGTTCAAATGTAACAGTTAATCGATCAATTGGGAATCGTTTGATAGTGTAACAACAAAATATAACACAATTTTGGAAGTCATTAAAGATAAATGATTTTCATATGTAATATAAAATAAGCTGTATCAGTAAAACAGAATAACAATTAAAAGTAAAATTTCAGCATTTTTCATTGTTAATTATTACACAATGTTGAAGTGCAAGGTAGAAATACCGGTATTCATGTAAATATACTTGCAAAATATTTTCAAGTGCACAAATGGGACAAATAAGGCAAAAGTTCACTTAACTGAGTTCGGAATAATTGTATAAAAGTATGATTGAGGAAAAACTATGTTTAGTATCAATTGTAATATTATTACGTTTCTTACAAGCATTTGTATTATTTGGAATTATAAATTGAATAAATTAATAATAATTCTTAATTTCAAGATTATGAAAGAATAAAAAAATACGGTAAAATCCGAGGTGGCTGGTATGCCTTAACTAAAGTTACTTTTTTTGCGTGAAAACCGTTACGTTTTTTTATCAAAACCAGAAAAAAAGAAATACATTTCAAGAAAAGGGATATTTAATGTTAAAAATGTCTAAAAATACGTTTCTGCCAAAATAAAGCGAGTCAGAATAGTTTGTTTTTTTTTCATTCACAAGCACCAAAGGACATTACTTTTTGTCAGTTTCCCAAACGCCCAATGTCTAGACACACAGAACGGAACATTTTAAAATCTATAAACACCAGATTTCCCATTTTTAATTCTTGAGACAAACATTATTATTTTCAAAAACTTTAATTCTTTTAGCGCCGGAGAGCCTAAATGAACTAAATAACGTTGTGAATATTAGGAAATATTAATTATATTGAACACTTCTTTTAGAAATTAAAGGTTGTAAAATTGACTTTAGTGATCGTTTATTGGAATTACAAACGAGCATTCCTTCTTCATCCTGGACGATAGAATCGGATATCCGCTCCGAAGTGGCACTGGAGTCGGAACGGAGCCAGTCGGTTGTCGGCAACCGATCGAACGCTGGGCAGTGTCTGCCGGTCAGCGACGATCGGTTGCCCGCAACCGCTGCCTCGGGCGCTCGAGCACATGGTCTCGAGAGCAAGGGGTCGAGCGAGCGCTGCCCGGGAAAATCGCATTAAATGCAGACCTATACGGACCACCAACGCCCGTTCAATTGCAGTATTACCCAACGAAGAGGAAGAGTTCTAGTCAGACCTTCCAACGTTCGGAGCAGGGTTCGATTCCCGGACAATCTACATTGAATTTGTGGTGGACAAAGCGGGATTGCAGCAGTTTTTCTGGGTATGCACCCGTTCGCCTACCTCTCATTTCATCATTGCTTTAATTCATTAATCATAATTTCATTAAGGCAACCCAATTTGGAAGCCAGTCCACATTCGGGATTAAAGGATTTTGAATATGCCCTTCCAGAGACAGTATGATTGAGATTATTTTAATTAGTTACATGTGATGTGCATGGAATAAAATTAATTTATTATATAAAATTACAGAGAGCGAAGTAGAGTGAGGTAAAGTTCTAGATTAGATAAAGCATCTTACTTTATTTTTATTCTATTCAATTCAATTTTCTCTAGCAAAAAAATTGTGCTCTAAAAGCACATATTTTCTTGCATTATTTTCAATGGCTATGCAATTGTATAATTTTACATGAACCTGCAAAAGTGTTTCCCACCAACAATTGTATTTCTCCATGCTGCGATTTGAACTCAGGTCCTTAACAGTTAACACGCTAGTTACGTAAGCTCTAGCACTATTAACCTCACATCTAAATTCTACCCATCGGGCGGTAAAAATCAAAGTTTGAACGAGATTTCATTAACGAAAAAATCACTTTCTTCAATATTGTTGATTCACAGTGGTAATATTTTCTTTTAATTTTATTCTAACATATTGTAACCACACACACCGTATGGCTGCCCCGATTCACCGGATTACCTGGTTACGGCGATCCAGCGTTGCCGCGGCTTCTCAGTCCGTACAGCACTTAAAGGGAGGCATGCGTGATAGGGCTTACGCTCATTATAATACTGCATTGAAACACATGGTATTTTCAAAGTTGGATTTAATATTCCCTTATCTTGAGTGAAGTCCCCCATTATAATTATTCCTTAAAACTATCTTATGACTAACTTATCTTATTCGGACGTACGGGCCAGAATTCACCGTTGGAAGCAGGGCGGCCTCCTTCCCGGCGGACACGACCCCGGTTACAGGTGCATGACCCTGGTGCTTGGCGCGGTGCGCTCAGGCGGCGCGATCAGTCGAAGGCTGCGGTGGCAGGCGGCGTGATGGCGTCCACGGGGACCAGCAACGCTGGTACGGGCGTCGGCGGCGTGGTTCGCAGTTGCGGTGGTTGCGCCTCGGACCGTCGTCAGTTCTGGTCGGCCACCCAAAGTCATGGCCCGTGGCGTTCGTACTGAGTTAGCGACCATAGATGATGCATTCGGGCGGGGGAGCGGCGGTGATGCGGTAATGCATCCACTGGCATCCCCGTAAGGAAAGAAACTCGCTCTCGTCCCAGTGACCGAGCTTTGCGACCTCAGCTTCGCGTGTCACATGGCACTCCCCCGCTTCGTTTTCCGTGATTGGCGACAGCGCATCACACGGTTTCTTCCACCCAATCGCGGCGTCATTATTGACCGTTTGCGTCCCGCCAAATTCCCTTGGAACTCAAACGTCACTCAAGTTCCAAGAACAGGTGTAGCAGCATTGCCAGGTTGTGAGACAGCGGCGTCCGTATTTCCCGGTGAATCAGCGGGTACAGCCGGGGCGCGCCCTTATCAGAACAATAGAGCTGCATGCCTCCGCACCCCGACGCTTCTTATACGCTCGCAGGCTCAAAGGCAGATTTTCGTGCCTCTTTTCAATATTGTTACATTGAATAAAATTACAATACTAAGTCACCGAAAAGAGAACCTTCGCGATTTTTTTGGTGTCATTTGTTCTATCCGAGGGGAAAAAATAAAGAAAAAATTGAATTCTTTATGAGGAAAATGAATGAACTTCATTGAGTAATCATAAAACGATACGTCATTTTTAAATAGATGAACATGGTTCCTTTACGACATTATTTTAGAACAGATTTCATTCAAAAAAATCTCTATCATGAATATTGTACTTTTGCAATGCTACCTTTCGAATTTTTGATGAAGCAGAGTTCTCTGAAAAGGAGATCTGCAACATTTTTTAAGGTATCTCTTTGGAAAAAAATAAAGAAAACTTTTGCAGCCATTACTAATTTTTAATTACCTGTATTTCACCCAAAATTAAGCGAAAATTACATTATTAAAATTCCGAAAAATTCTGTACGACTTCATTCAAAGTTCCTCCTTAAGTCAACGTTTAGGTTGGTGACAGTTCACATCATCTTGAGGGAAGAAATAGTCACCACCTGCGATAAAACATTCACAACCCTAACGGAAGTAATGACCATAGTTATTAGTAGTTAGTATAAGTTAATCAGGATTAATTAATTATCAAATTAATAAGGAGTCGTATGCCACTCCTCCTAGGTCTGGAATGAAGCGCACAGCAACGCAGAGCGCTGCTCTCCGTGCATTGAGCAACAGTGTATTCATTGCACTATAGAACGTTGCTTTATGTTTCAACACATTTTACAACAGTTCGCTGACATTAAGAGGAATATTTTTGAAACGTTTAGAGCTTAAAATGATATTAACAATAACGTTTTTTATTTTTCTATTGGGAATAATAATATGTTTGTATAATAACAAGCGGTCGGATTTATGCCGGCGCACGTGATCTTGTAGCCTGCGCTGAGTGGCCACTGGTCACGATGTAGCTCGAGCGTCCGCCAGGGGGGCTCTGTGCTGTTGCAGCTGGAGGGGTGTGGTCGAGAAATAGACTCGGCGGGGCACGTTTGAACCTCGTAGATCTGTCGCGCGGGGGTGGGGAGGAGGGGCTGGCTGTGGCCTTGTGCTCCGCTACGCGCCCACAATTCTCTTGGCCCGACCCACCCCCTCCCGCGTCCTCGTCCCGCTGGCCAGCCGGCCACGTCCTCCGACGCCCCCGCCGTGGCCCCTCCGTGCACTCGTGTGCGGCCCTTGGCCCCTCGCCCACGCCTCGGCAATTTCAGCGTCCTTCTCGAGTTCTTTCTCCCTTTCTTCCTCCTCTCCAATTTTTCTACTGTTTTCTTTCCTGCTTTTCACTTTCTCGCTACGGAGTAGAGAGAAAGGTTTGTAATGCTGCACAAAAAATGAAAAATTTCAGTAGAAAAACGCTTATTACTGCGGCCTGGTAACGCGTGGATAAACTCAGTTGCTTAATTTAGAAAAAATAATCCTCTAACTCGTGGTGTCACCAGAATCCAAGTTTTGTGGGTCCTTGATACCGAAATATCAAATGACAGTACATGTCTGTCCTTCTGTGAACAGTGCTAACGGCTAAACAATTAAGGCGACTCTCTCCAAACTTGATATTCCCCAATCAATGTGACTGATGTCACCGCCCTTTGAATTGGTTACTGATATTTTAACTTTTGTTGGGGGTACTTTACATGAAGCCCCTGGGACATTTTCCAAATATTTAAGAAAATGGCTCCATTGTTTTTATTATATATTGTTAGAAAGTGTGAAGAACGTTTAAGAGAATGCTGCACGTTTCATGTTCGTTAAAACTCTAATGTTTCGAAAATTGCAAAAATTCAAAATTATTTTGGCGTCTTTCTACAGATAAAATATTAAAGATAGAGATTTTTCCCCTACTGAAATCTGTTCCTTGACGATGCATTTTGAAGTAAAGTCACGTGTTATTTTTTCGAAAATTTGAGTACTTAACGCGTAATTTTGCTTGAAAATACAGGCGAGAATTTACGTGATATTTGGCACCACTAGCGTCATATTTTTTTTGTCATTTTTATCATCTGCATAGATGGTTAGGTAGAATTCAGTCGCTATCTGGAGAGGAAATCTAGTGACTGGCTTGTTTCTTTGGTAGTTTTTCATGATTTTTCCGATCAATACCAGGCGCATGCCGGAACGGTACCGTACCACGGACCGCTGACCGCGCGATCTTTCCTTCGTCTCTCTTATCCTATCCTTTTCTCATCCCTTACATACATATACTTCCTCTCACATGCACTACACTACCGCACATGTCAGAAGCTTACAGCGCATTCTGGCTGGAGCGGTAACCCGCGGAAAAGCCCGCAAGCCGACAGGTACATCGACGCCAGATCTACCCCAGCAGTGGGGGAAGGTCCCCTCGCCTTCCCGCAATTAAAACACACGTTCTTCACATACGACACTAATAATCTTAACTTGATGCGTCCAGAAACACCAATCAATCAATTCTCTTTTCCATCTGTTCTCTGATTTCTACTTTTCGTTTCCTCTTGTTCTCATTTTTTTCTTCCTTTCTGACTTCATTTTGATATCTTTTTCCTCTTCCTCTTACACATTATTTTCGTTCTTAGTTTCCCCTGTTCAGGTATTAGTTAATTTTATCTTTCTATACTCCATTATTGTCATTATCTTCCTTGCATTATCTTTATCTCCCGTGTCCTTTCCTACTCTTGCGAATCACTTTCTTTCCAGTCCTCTCTTGCTTGTTAAATCTATTTATTGTCATCTCTATCCTTTGGCCGTATTCTTCGTGAATGTTTTGTCCAGCACTCTTCCTTAGTCTCCATGAGTTTGCTGTTCTTCATTAACAGTATTTCTATATTTACATTCTATTCTCCCCTACCTCTGCATGAAGTCACCCGTCTAGGTTTGTCACATCCTTCCATCGTCACCTAAGTTCTGCTTTCCTTTGCTCTGTGTAACACTGAACCTTTTACTGTATCTATCTCTATGCTTTCCTTTTATCTTGTGCTTTCACCATGCTTTATTCTTTTCCCACTATACTTTTGTTTTCTCGCAAACAAATCAACATGATCCCACAAATCATTCCGACTCCGACAATTTTCAAATATTTGTGAAATATTAGCACCCAATCTAATGAAATTTTGTATGTGTATTACGGAAAATAACATTAATTGAATTATGTTGGAACCTATAAAATGACTAGCTGATGTTAGCAATTAATGTGCCTTCTCAGAATAATATGTTGGTATGTACATATTTTATAATGGTTGCTGCTGTAATTACAAATGGAATTAGTGTTCCCCCTGTTTATATACCTGTGAGAAAGTTGTGAAGGTTGCATGTTCCACAATTTAATGCACTTCCACCCCTGCCAAGTTCAACGGTTTTATTACCCCCTTCACTGTTCGGCATCATATTTGAATCTCCTTCTCCATAAGTTTCATTACCTCCATAAGTGTGTCAACGCACCCTGTCATCCGCCTGCCTAGCTTCCACCGAGCCTCACCCTTCACCCACGGCCACCTCTTTCCCCCAATCTCGCCACCCCCACCACATTACCTTCATCCCCTCCCCCACCCCCCTTCCTGCCGCACCGCGAAGCCGCAGCAATTTGCCGTCGATTGCCTCCACGGCGTAAAAATTGCCTCTCTCGCGAGCCATTCCCGTTCGCGAGGGGCGGGAGAGGTAGGCACACCGCGATATCCGTTTACAAGTCAATAGCCTTGTCCTCCCTAGCTTACAGGCTTCATAATGGCGCGCCGGTAGTGATGGTATTACTGGTAGTGGTGTTCCTGGTGATGTTAATTCTGGTGTTTATGGTGACAGTGTGAATAATAGTGGAGGAGGTAATGCTATTAGTGTTCGTGTTGATGGTGTTTGCGATGATGATAGTGGTGATGTTGGTATTTGTATTGGTGATCATATGGGTAAAAATGGGTTAGTGATGACGGGAATCTGATCGTGAAGGCAACTTTAGTGTTGATAAGATGGCTGGAACCTCCTAGGGTTCGAGTCCTAGCGGTGGCAGCATTTTTGATACTAGCTGGATAGCTAGGTCGAATTCAGCTGCTGATTGGAAAGGGAACACTATCGACCGCCTGCTCCAACGGGTTTCCATGGTTATTTCAATGAGCGTTGGGTTAATGCCGAAGCATTACTCTCAGAAACGGGCCATGAACCTTCCTCTTCAATGTCCTTTCCTTAATAAACCCTATACCTCCACAAGATGTTGTGTAGGACAGCGGTGGATTTCACCATTCAGCGAGAGAACAACTCCTTTCGTTAAAAATCGTACATTTACGGAAATGACGAGCAATGTTGACCCGAGACACAAAACAATAAATCTCCTATATGTTTCTGAAAAATGTTTTTCTGACGGTATACAAATATGGATTGCAGCACTAAGAAGTTAATAGCAGAATGATCTTTCAGACATCAAAAGTCTGGAAGTACGAGGTTTATCTCCATTTACTGCCACCCGCTGTGGTGCATTTAACAAATATGATCGCATTGGCTCCTGTGGCATGGTCATAAATTTTTACATCTTTCACTTCGAATACAGAAAGTGGTAAAAGTAATGCTTGCATTGTCGTTGCTATAGTTCTCTAATATAGAGAGCATATAACAATCACGTTTTTTTATCACTCGGCGTAAAAGCAAGACTAAATGTAACTGATAAAACGTGCATTGATTTTTCAACAAGGCCTCTAAAAGCGTCGGCGATTTTTAAAGTTTCTCGGAAACGAGTATATTAACATTTTTCTCCATTAATTTCTAGAATTAGTATGTAGTCGGTACTTTAAAAAAGCTTTGAAATGTGTTGAAAAATATCAGTGTTTTTGAAAATAAGTTGTACAAGAATTTTGTCATGAAACTTGAAATTTGAATCAACGTATCAAAGACTATCACAACTATTCAATTTTATTTTCCCATTTAGTTTAGGTTTCGTAACACATGCAAGTTTATTGATCTCTCTAGAGCTGGAATATTACATTACTATGTATTATTGCATGGTATATAAATACATTGCGATTAAATTTAATGAACAAAGTTAATATATAAACCATGTATTTACACATAACTACTAATATAACATCGAAGATCTTAACAACGTGTGTGTTGAGTAAACGTAAGCAATGTGACAAGCTAGCAATATAAAAATGCTTAGATAATTTGGAGGAAATATTTGGAAAAGAAACAAAATAAATTCACTTGACGATCTGTAATTCGACGCCGGATCTCATCTCTTTCCTAGCGTGAGGAGACACCGGCTGTAACATGCCCTATTGTTACGGGACCCGTGACAGACGTTGTGGATATGCACGAGAACACAAAGTACTTATGATTCTGGGGCATAATTGAGCGGAGCCGACTTTGAATACACGCTACTCGGGTCTTGCCGCTTCGGTTTTAACAGACTGTTTGTTGAGGCAAGGCGGGAGAAAGAACCCAGCTTGCAGCGAGTTGTGGATGTGAACCAGCTAATGGTTGTTCATGCGCCAAGACCGTTATAATGGTTCTATTGAACGAGCGGCGACTAAAAAGCTTGTGGTATTTTTGACGCTAGAGATTTTATTTTTTTACGTAATTGTAATTGTTCGTATTTACTTATTTACTAATTATCTAGTTGTTAACTTGACTGTCGTTTCATCTTTCCCTCCCATAATCCCTTCTCATAACTCCCTCAATAAGAGACTATGTAACAACATTCAACTTTTTTCATATTTCACGATCGTCTCAATCCAGGTAAGTTATGCAGTGACTATCGAGCACATTATCGAAAGCAGTTACCGGCAATAACGTATAAGTTAAAATAAATATAATTTTCTCTTCGCCCGTTCGATGAACCTAACCGAACAAACGTATTCACCGTAACAATCCTGACAATAGGGGTGACGAGCCCCTCTCCCTGAGAACGTCGTGTTGGAGAGTGGACGGCGGGGGAGCGCCTCGCCGACCCAGTGGCTCCGTTCCCGCGCGTGGGCGGCCGACGCGGGGGCGGGGGCGTGTGCGGGGGCGTGTGCGGGCGTGTGCGGAGAAGTTCACTGTGACAGCGCGCGGGAGGGTGCTCCGTTAAAGGGAATGAGCTGGAAGTGGCATTTGCAGACCGCGCGGCCGCGTACTCCTCCCTCACTCTCCTGGGGCAACAGCGGAATGAGCATCAGCTCATTCGGCCCTTCAGCGCGAATCCCCGTCCTCTTGAACACACTCTGTTGCCCATGCGACGGGGAGGCCCAAGGGTTCTAATCCCGACTGTGGTGGTCTGATTCCTTGATGAACCGTAATCAATCACTTCCTGGGGGAGAATTCTAAATTCTCCGAGTTTTCTGTCTGTTAAAACCGTATCAGTGCGGCTCCAGTAACAAACAGATCATGCTTCGCGCGATCTTTCCTTCCTTATCTTTGTATCCTCCTCTCCCCACAAACACATCAATTGCGCTGTCAGAAGGCGGGTTTCGAGCATGCCGTTGATGAGGCAGTAGTCCTCTGGGGGCGTCATCTGGAAGAGAGAAATCTCGCAAGCTGCACTTGTGAAAATAATGACAATTGTTGGCGCAACCGAAAACAATCAATAAATCAATTTTGTCTGTTGGTGCGGCCCATGGCTACCGCCATCAGCACCGTTTACACGAGAATAGCTAGCTGTCGGATAGTCGGACAGGATAGGTACAGAGTCGTGTAAACTCCTTGGGACAGCGCGGAACACAGTGGATTCTTCTGTCTCAACTGGCGGGGGCGTTTCAAGTTTTGAGACAGGACAATAGAAGCAGAAAAGCGTTAACTTGCACGTAGTCACACCGTCAATTGTCTGTTTATAACTCACCTTTTTTAAGAGAATTTAGTTGTTTATATCTTCTGTTAACCCAACACTGTAACAGGCTTGCCGAACACTTGTTTTCCATCATTTGTGTCTCTCATGTCGCAGAAGTTAGTCCTTTCGCACCAATAGTCTCGTTCATCCGAGATAGCGATATTGCCAGATCTCCATGAAATCTTTAGTTCCATAAGGCAGAAATAAGATACCAACCATATTACCACGTGCTCATCGCATCACGTACACGTAAATACATGGTACGTTTATATTTTCCTTTTATTAATTTCTCAAAATAATTATGTAAACGATTATACTGCATGTTACAATTAACAATAATTTTTGTTTTTTGTGCGTTATAATCCGGATCCACGCCAAATGCTAATCGAGCCAGTGGGTGGCGCCACTGCTGTGTGGGCGTAGTTTTCTTGTGAAACTTCCGATGCTAAGTGCTCTTCCGCAATGAGCGTCCGCTCTGCGGTTCAGTTGTCTGATTTAACCTGATTGTTTCTCTATCTAGGTCGAGAGCCCGTCAATTACTCCATTTTCCCGCTACAGTTGGCCGGTTGTTCGGAAAGCAGAGTTGTCATTTTTCACTCTTTACACAATCTAACACGTCATCTGTCAGAACAGGAGAACTATATTTTTCGCCCTCTGGATTGGCTATGAAGAAAAATAATGATTTTGAAGCTCAGATGTTCTACTTTTCTAAAACGTTCTGAAGGGACGTGTCATATGTATATAGTGAACATTATAAATATCTCTAATGATTGCGATTCATTACAAGAGAAAATGACGTCAAGAAGGTTCGGTTATGTCAACATGCATTACGCTTCCTCTCAGTTGTGACTAAGTAAATCTGTGTAATGAATACATTGTTTTCGCTTCAAATGATATTTAAAAAGCGCATTTTTTATCATAATTGCACGGACTTTCACAGTCATTCCGCTGAGTGTTTGACATTACGTCTCGTCGTCTCGTCATCGCGCTTGGAGCCAATTTCGTTCTCGTCGCGTTCAGAGTCAAGTCAGCGCACTGTCGTCGAGGGCCCTTTTTCACGCGTTTCCAAGAGTCCAGTTCTTCGAAGTCAGCGAAGAAGGCAACGGGTGTCTTTCGGACGCTGGGCCAGATTGGTGTCCTCCTGTAGATAGCGCTTAAGCCCGTGAAATTCTCCACAAGAACTCGAGGTTGCAGCAGGAGACGTAGTAGCGTGTGGCGGTGGCGGTCGTGGCACCAGAAATGATTAAAAAGCGTTGCTCACGGAGAATTACATTTCGCGTCGATTGGTGCTCGCGGGCGGCGGCGGCAGTGGCGAGAGCAGCGTGGGTGGGACGCCAAGCATTGAGGGAAACGGCGGCGAATTTGTTTTGAAAGCTTTACGTGACATTCGCATCGCATCGGTGTTTGGTGGGGCGTATTACTTCCACTGCTGCTGCTACAGCGAACCTGTGTTTTGCACGGGGATATGCGGAATTTGCGCGAGAGAGAGGCGGAAGAATTTTTGCTGATAGATGTTCCGTGTTTGGGAAAGTAGGCGGACTTGTCGTATTTACTGGGTTTAGTCACAAGCAATTTAACAGTATTTCACGGCGGGGTTGAGTAATATCGAAAACAATGAAACAGATTTAAACAATTTTTGAAAGAACATCGTTTCATTTGTTTGTTATCTCGTTGTCCGACATCAAACTTTCTGGAGAATTCAAGTAATTGTATGAATCATTGTAATTTAAGTAATAATTTATCTTCCGAACGTAACATGGTAGGTGTTTAATTATTCTTTTGATCTATATTATTCAACTTAAGAACAGCATAAGGTTTGAAAATACCCACTACATGCAATATATTTAAAATCATGTAGCAGAGGTATAGTACATTATACGATAAATATGCCGGTATTTCAATGAATCTGATTTAATTGCCTGTTGCGACACGGACACGAGACTGAAAGGACTTGATTACGTAGTTATTCCTTAGTATTTTCTATTATCCTGCTCACCACTTACTATGTTATCATTAATAAATTTTATCTGAACATACAAAGCCGTTGTGGGAAGACTAGGCGTCCCATTTAAAGATTTGTAGCTACGAATCTACGACCATTTTGCCTCAGTCAAATGTTAATGCCCATGTATTTATTCAATAAATAAATAAATAAATAAATAAATAAATAAATAAATAAATAAATAAATAAATAAATAAATAAATCAATAAATAAATACATAAATAAATACAATAAATAAAATAATAAATAAATAAATAAATAAATAAATAAATAAATAAATAATAAATAAATAAATAAATAAATAAATATAATAAATTAAATAAATAATATAAATAAATAAATAAATAAATTAAATTAATAAATAAAAAATAAATAAATAAATAAATAAATAAAATAAATAAATAAATAAATAAATAAATAAATAAATAAAATAAATAAATACATAAATAAATAAATAAATAATAAATTAAATAAATAAATAAATAAAGTAACATTTCCTAATTGTCCTGTCGCATCTGAACCGGGGAAGTCCTAGGGTTTCGTGTTGGGAATTCAGTACGTTGCCTGAAGGAAATCCTAGCGGACGACTGCTCTGATCGGTTAAGATTTTCCGTACATTTTTCCTTTGGGATCAGCGCAAGCCGCATGCCGGGAGCAGGACCTTAATAACGGGCCCGGCCAACGCGGATCTTTCTATTTCTTCCTTGTTTGTATCCCACTCCTTACTTACACACACCGCGACACACACTTACTTGCGTGCACTACACTACACACGTGCCGTGGTGGGGTCCCGGTCGTGAACTTCAAGCTTGTCCCGGTTTGGGGCGGTGCCACGTTTGATGTGAGGGTACGCTGGGTTAGGGGAAAAAAGGGAA
Organism: Gryllus bimaculatus; assembly: GCA_017312745.1. NCBI lineage: Eukaryota > Metazoa > Arthropoda > Insecta > Orthoptera > Gryllidae > Gryllus > Gryllus bimaculatus. The sequence goes on along the minus strand of BOPP01000050.1, from coordinate 960,092 downwards.
AACCAAAAAAAAAAAAAAAAAAAAACCGAAGCCGACGTAGGTCGGCGCTGGATCTCGCCATCCAGTGGGACAAAATTACTTCGACCTTTTGAGAAAAAATGACATGCTCTACACTTACGCGTACTAATTGTCCGTAATGCGCTGATCCCCTCATGGATGAATCAAACGAGCTAATTGTATGCTGTTTCAGCCGCAGACGCACGTTCGTACGCATCTCGGGAACGCGCTGCCGCGCCCATGGGCCTCCGCGAAAAGTTTTCCGCGGGTCAGAAAGCAGCGTTGGCGCGTGCGCCGGCCAGATGGGAGCCAGGTGACGTTTTCAATGTTGCGCTCTTTGGAGCCCCACCTCCACCCCAACCCCGGCCCCGCCCCGCGCGTACGGACGTTGAACAGCGGCGGCGGTGTCTGAGCTATGGACGGAACGCGTGAATAACTTACCTTCAGGTCTCGGAAACTTCCTTCCGCGCGTGTGGTGGTGGGGACACTGGGCGTGGAGGTTTGCCGGAGTGGGGGTGAGGCAACGGTAGTGGGATGGAGTACTGGGGGGTTGGGTTTCAACCCTAAACACCGCACAGCGGCTGCACCGCCTTACTTGTTCCCTACAGCCCGCGGGGGGGTGCAGGGGCCGGCGGGGACAGAGAGAGCGAGAGAGGCGCTCGAGGTGGCGTAGGATCTAGGACTTAGGGGGTAGAAGGATGGCGGGCCAACGGAAATGATGGGTAGCGGAGACGGCAAGCCCAGAGTGGAAGGGGCAGAACGTGGTGGAAGTGACGGGGCGGGGCTGGAGGGAGTGTGTGGTCCACCCTCCAGGCATCTGTCTGCAAACCACCGCTCTAGCAGGAACAAGCTCTAAGTTTCTGATTTATTTTCCTATTTTTATTGTAATGTACGCATATATTGAGTGTAAGGGCAGAAGGGGGATCAAGAATGAGAAAGGGAAGATCGCGCGCGGTCCTTGGGTCATTTGGTACGATACAGTTCAGTTATTCATCGGGCATTGATCGGAGAAACATCGGAAACACGTAAATCTACCGTTACGTGCTGCTGAGTGCAAAACTTATCGCAAAACCGCTTCCGAATTTGACCTAGATATGTATGCCCAGTGTAGAGGAGGTTTCAAGAAGGAAAGATTTTGACAGGTCGGGAAATAAATGAAGACGTTGCCTGCAATGGCCAAGAAGTTGCCGTCAAGGCGGTCCCATTAATCCCTTACTTTATCTTCATTTATATCAAGTTTATAATCACCTCCTCATCGCAGTTGTTGACTCATTTCCAAGAGACGTTTTATCTCAGAGTTGACACTGCAGGGATCGAGAGGTCGGAGCGTTCTAACCCCGATGGTGGTGGATATTCTACACGATGTACCGGGGCGAATCGCTGTGTGGAAGTGAATCAGATCGCGGACTGCTCTGATTGGATGCTTTCAGTGGTTTCCCCGATCATTACCAGAGAAATGACGGTGCAGTATCCTAGCAAACGGGGTTTCAGACCACGCTCTGTACTCTCTCTTGTCCTGTCATCTCTTCTTAATCACACACATTTCTATATACATGCACTATAGTATCATAAAGCCGGGGCCATTCTGGAGCTTAGCGCCTGTCCCAACTGGACAGGAGAAATCCCCCCCAAGCCGACGTGGCGGTCGGCTCCGGCCTTCATCAAGCGGGAGAAGAACACCACCAACTTCTGAAAAAAAAACACTAACGATGATACTGATCATAGAAATAGACGTTTCCGCAAACTATCAATCAATGCGTCCAACGTCTTAGGCCCTGGTGCGATAATAAAGATGGCATTTGGGGACGGTGCAGTGAGGGTGCAGCTGACGAGGTGGATGGAGGCTGCCGGAGTCGAGCGGGGGAGGCGGCCGGTTGTGCGGGTGGCGGGGAGGTGGGGGCGAGCTGGCACGCCCGCTGGCTTTCAGCGCCAGAGGAAAAACACGAGCTGCCTTCGCCACCCGGTTTGAGCGAAAAGCGCGCTTGAGATAAAAAGACAGAGCTACTGGAGAGAGAGAGAGAGAGAGAGAGAGAGAGAGAGAGAGAGAGAGACGGAGAGAGCGACAGACAGACAGAGAGACGAACGGACTGTGTGTGAGAGAGAGGGGAGAGTTAAGCACGCGGGCGCAATAGTGACAAGTGACAGCACCGAGTGCGGCATCGGGGCAGACGCGAGAAGCGTTAGGCGGGGTAGGTGGGGGATGGGAAGTAAAAGGGAAGGATGAAGAATTTTCACGTATTACAGTGACACTTCCTCAAATAACGGGTGGGTTTGCGGTGTTTTGTTTTGCCCGTAACAATATCACCGCGGACAGGAAGGTAATAAATTCAAGACAACACTGTGCTGGTGTCGAAGGGATTGTCGTAAGAGTTAATTTGGAGAAATAATCTGTGGAATGCAGTCTACTGAGAAATCCACGGCGGAGCTTTGGGGCTTTCAATAATTTTCAGTTTAAGTAATAAATAACGAACGCATTACTTTTTAGTGTACGCTATTTCCACGCCAGGAATTGCGAGGGGCTTATAAGCTAAATATAGTTTCTTCTTCTTCTGTATTCCTCATTTAAAGCCTTGGAACACTGCTATCTAATGGAAGATCGGAATTATATTTAACTTCTAGTGGCACATTCTTTCAGGCAATCTGATCACCCACAAGAATGTTTTTCATGAGAAATTGAAAATATCTTCTTACTAAATGACATATCTCAGTATCATTTTAAAACCTATTATGATACATTCCATATTTATAGGTCGTATTAAGTATAAATGAAAATAAAATAATCTCTAACCAAATAATCTGTGTCCAGGATTTCTCGTTCATTTTTTTCGGTACTAAACATAAAAGCTTCCTGATCTTCCCCTTGAAATGTTTCCTTGAGTTTGTTCTGTTTTTTTGGACAGAAATAGACAATTGTACTAACTCGTAAATATTGAATACGATGTTCGAACTACAGAGTTGGAACCACTTACTCAAATGCAGTCATCGTGAAAAGGAATTAGTAGGGTCTGTTTATCCCCACCTACGTAAGTTGAGCAGTTTCTACCTCAAGTTAGAACTCAAGACTGTCTGAACCTGCGGTGCTCCACTATGGTAATACTCCTCACCCTCGCCCGGTGCTAAGGGTTCAGAGGTACATGCAGGAGAGTCTATGGTATACTTCAAAGGATTACGGTGATCGGAAAGTGATCCTTGCCTCACCTTAGATCCGACGTCAAGAGATAGATTACTTTCGCCAAAGCAGCGAGCAGGTCTCAATATAACTGTGGGTTAGCTCTCCTTCGCTTTCAAATGGCTGGCATAATACGAACACGGAAGAATGTGTGAAGGTACGCACAGAAAAAGAACAAAGTATACGTAGTAAGGGACATGCCATTAGAGTATAGAATATTACATTTTTTCTACGTACAGCAAGAGTAAAGTCGCCGCCAGACTTCCGCGAAAGATCTGCAGTGGGTGCGGCGTGAAAAGTTTCGCCCTAGTCGCCGCGGGAGAATTCCCTGGTACCTTCACATCGGAGATTCAGGTATGAGTCAGCTTTCGGTGCCAGTTTTCAACCGATAAAGAAGAGGCTCTCGCTTCCATTCATGCAGGGGATAGGAATGCCAAGTTACTGGTACATATGTTTTCTGAGAACACGCGGTATAGTCCTTTTCCCTTCTTTATTTAAAAATTTCCCTTAACTTGTTAATATCCGTCGCGGATTAAATGATGGTAATCCGCTGCTGAGCAGGTCAGTACGTCCTCCTAGCCTGCCGCGCAGGTCTGAACGTGCTCATAAGCCAACACGTGACGCGAAATTTCCGCTGTGGATATTCCGCCTAGAGTGCCGAATCTTCCGCGCCGGTCTGTGGTAGCCTGAAAGAGAAGACTATAAAATCCCCATTGGTAAGGGACTGTTATTTCAAAATCTGTAAAGACTTTTCTCATGCTTTTTTTGGTAATACTCGTGCAAATGTTGTTCCGCAGAAATGAGATAAATATTTTTATTTATTTTTAATAATAACATGAAAAACAGTAAATTAAAACATTACTTAAGCGTATTTATGATACTTTCAATACTAGAATACCAGGAAATGATAAAAGATATGTTTGTAAAGGTATAGGACAAAATAGGTACAGGATATTAGTAGTTTGATGTAATACGTAATATTCGTTTTGTAGCATGTTCTCGGACAATATAGTTGTCAAACCTGCATTATAACGTTTATAAATTATAATGGTTGTATTGTTATATTTATTGCATTGTAAAGTACCATGTACAATGTACCCAAATAGAAAACAAGGGGTCACCCATTTTCTCAATTGAACAAGGGAAACTAAATGAACATCTGGATCCCAAAGACTGCTTAATGTCAGTTAGAGGCATTCGCGAGTTCTCTTTACAGCCACTCTATTCTCTAAGAGAATGGAGATTAGATACTGCATTCGTATAAACTAAAAATGAATGTTTCTCATTACTTTTCGTATTACATGCTTTGAGAATCAGTCGTTCAAGATCAAGATTAAGTCATTCAAGATCTTGAATAGGAATGTTTTTGCTTTGAAATATGAACGACCGTTTCTTGGATGAGACCAAAGTTAGTAGTTTGGCACGGCATTTCTAGGGTAATTAACGTTTTTATGTTACAACTCTGAGAATTCGTCTTCTAACATTATTATGTTTCTCTAAAGTACATGTTCAGAACTCCCCTCTCCTGGGTTGAATATAATAAATTAAACTTAAATCAACGTTTATATTAAAATTACGGTTGAATGTTAACACCAATTCTGATCTTTTCATTCCTTAAAATGTCGTCACCTTAAAAATAAAAATATAAATTTTAAATCTTTCAACTAACTGACATTTCCATCTAGCCAATAAACACGGACAGAACTTAATGAAAAACGTTTTTATATAATTTCGATGTTTGAAACAAAAACAAATGCTGGGAAATACAGTCTTTAATTTCTTAAATGCAACATTATGCAGGTTATTTTGACATATCGGTTACAAACATGAAGGGCGGTATTTGTGAAAATGACTCGTTGCAAAACCGCAATGTTATATTTGCGCCCGCAAACGACAGGGACACCTGTGCGGTTGCTGAATGATGGTGTATTAATAAAGAGAGTGAGTAAATTAATAAATCACTAAAACATATTTGGAAAAAATCGTTGTGGCCGCTGGAAATGTAGTAGTTGTTCTTTAATGGTAAATAAATCTCACACTACTCTTCACTCTTGTGGTTTATGAGTCACTTTCACTGCAATAATATTTTTAATGTTTCTTCTTCGCAGACAAGGCATTATGATGAATTATGATTTAGACATCAACCATTTGCAACAACGAAAGCACTATGATTACTAACACAAAATAAAAATACATAAAAATACACATACGTTCTTGCACGGAACTTAAAGGATTATGGTGATACTACATACAAATTTAACTGTTGAATAGCAATGCGAATCCCGGTATGCTCTATGGCGCTCTAGATCCTATCGCCTGAATAAATTGCAATATATGGCTCTATTATATTTAAGAGCTAATGATTCACGCATTTCGCAATATATTGCAATAATTTTCAGGATGTTTGTGTTGAAATATTCTATATGTTCGAGGTGCAAGGGCATGTACATTTTTTGAACATTTGCTATGATTATGGTGATTTCTAAGGGGCGCAAGTGAGAATGTCCTGTTTTTAAAGCACTAGTTCAACATTCACTGTTTCTGCTATTGTACAACTAAACTGGTAGTACAAGACGGAAAAGGAAAACCAGTGTTTCCATCAAGTGATTTCTCGTGGTGACGATTTTTTGTTGTTGTAAATATCCGATAAATGTTGAGAGACGAAACTATGTATAACTAAGGGTTCAGAAAGGTGTTAATAAAAGTTCCAAAAATTAAACAAAAGCTCCTTAAAGAAACCAAAATATAGGAAAAACTGCAATGGAGGGAGTTACTCTCGCCTCCAATTGGCGCGCGATTTTCAAGATAAATTTAAGATATATAAATATTAAAATTTATTATTTGTAATTAATTAAAATTTATTATTTGTAATACTACAACAAACACAACCGGTAAAACCCTGTTGTGTACGAAAATCAACCGATATATTCACATCTACTTTAGAACCTTTTATTCTGATATTTGAACTGCATTCAAGTGTCGAAGTCTCTTTTAGTGGATCTCTGATGTAGAATTTGCATGAATGCTACAGGAATTCTGTGTAGAAAGCATTACTTCAAAAGAGTGCTTGTCAAAAATACATCGAAACACGTTCTGTGCAATAAACGACTATATTTAAAAACAAAAATTTCAAGCGGAACAGTTTGTCGCTGCAATAAAATCGAGCATTTTCGATTAGTACGCTTTCGTCATGAATTCGTTCATTCAGACGCAACGATATGCGTTTATTGGAGGTGCACACCCCGGTCTCACAATCGTGAATGGGTATATGCATTGATCTTTATTCACGTGTAGGCCCCTCGAAAGGAAGTGCGAAACGTTATTGGCTAGCAAGGCGTCCATGTTACGAAAGTCTAAATCTGGACTGCCGTAATACGACACCAAATGAATTTTCACCTTCAAACACGCCGAAAGCTTTGTAACAAAAACAATAGGAACTCACAACACCGATTCGGCAAGTATCGGCTTAATTCTAGCAGCTTAAAATTTTAAGTGGAAAAGCTCTTTTGTAAATCGGCTTACGTCATTTTCAACGGAGAATATTTAATACGTATTTCTTATGCAGATTTCTTGTTGCACATGCTCCAATATTGCCAAAGCAATATATATTGTTAAGCAAATATATATAGCAATATATATTCTTTCCTTAGCTTATCATCACATTTATTTTATTTTTATTCACATATTTAACGTAAAAAAATTGCTTTAACTGAATGTGACGTAAAGCGGAGAGGAATATTTTTTGCACTTTCTCCCGAGTTCCTGAATCCATATACTTGCTCATTTACTGCACTGATGTGACTTATGGATAAAAGAAGCAATGTTTTTTTAATGTGTACAAACATTTTGCCAACTATTATTTTATATTTTGCTTATATAAGTAAATAAACATTATATATATATATATATATA
>BOPP01000050.1:917852-952993 GCA_017312745.1 Gryllus bimaculatus | reverse complement strand
TATATATATATATATATATAATGTGTGTGTGTTATATGACGAGAAAATTAATAAAATATTTCAAAATTACTATTTACATAATTTTTGTTTAATTCCAAATTATCTCTAAATTAATTTTTTGTCATAATTTTTCTTTGACTTATATCTTAACGAACACATAACTCCACTCTACTTCAGTACATTTGTGGCATAAATATACTTTAATATAATATAAGCAATAATAATTTTAAAAATAACACGAAATACAATAATAGTATTAAGAGTAATCATGTAAATGGAAATAAACGTGAAAAATCAAATTAATTATATTGAAAATAATAACAATAATAATATAACAAAAATTCCAACCCCAAAAAGAAGACAGGGAGCATTTGGAATGAGGAGAGGAGAAACATCGGCCCAGAATGAAAGAGTACTGGAAGCAAAGTAAAAAAGAAAGAGGAAGGAAGTTGGAATAAGCGTAGTCCTCATTCGATAAGGAAAAAATTCCTTGTATCAATATTTTTTCTTTACCCAATTCTAAAATTAGGTTGACATAATTCAAGAGTTTAATTCTCAACAAACAAAGAGCTTGGTTGCAATGTTACGTCTCGCCATTCCCGTTTGTTTTCTCGATTCACGTATCAGTATATTCCGAAAAAAGTTTCTCCATATCTCTAAGATAATTCTGCTAATTTTCTTAAAAAACAACACTGAATATTAATACTTTTCCTTCGTGAAACATTGTGATATATATATATATATATATATATATATATATTAATATATAGAGAGAGAGAGAGAGAGGAGAGAGAGAGAAGAGAGGAGAGAGAGAGAAGTATTCTCATTATTTACTTAGAATTCGACAGAGTGTCATCGTTGCCTAGAGTCCAAATGTTGAGCTTAACGCGGGAAGACGTATCCAGATCTGGTGGCTCAGTTGAGTGGGTGTAAGTTCTGCGTACGTTCATCCGCGCGGAGACCCCTCCTCCTCCGCCGAGCCCAGCAATTCCACGCGCCTCCGGCGTCAGGAAAATGAGCTCGGCGAAATTTAAGAAGAAACGACCCTCGACCTGTGGAACACGTCGCGAGCATAAAAAAAAAGCCGAGACGGCGCGCGAGAGAAGAGAGGGGCTGTGGTGGCGAAGGAGACGGATGTGAGGCCGCTGAGACGTCTAGGGTGAAGATCGGCGCTAGACTGGTGGTGGGGCAGAAGCGTTGAAAGGATACGAACATTATGTAGATGATGGGAGGAGATGGAAAGGCGTGACGAGGCCGAGACGACCACCCGCGGCGATAACGATGACGATGGCAAACGACGGTGACACACGCGGACGATGACGATGGCGAGGATGGAGACGATGGGGAAAACAGTGACGATGAGGTGAGAGCGCTGACGATGGCAAACGACGATAGCAACAGCGACGATGAAGATGGCGAGAACAGTGATGGCGACGAGGAAGGTGTTGACTGCGTGAGCTGCGGGGGCGGAAAATGCGGTCCTGATGGTGAAGAACGGGCGAGCGCGAAGAGACTAGGAGGACACCAAGGTCTGAGGATTCGGAGGCGATGAAAGCGATAACGGTATGGACTCTGCGGCGACACAGTATATGAGAGTTAAATGGACGATAAGAATGATCTGCCTTGTGGCGGATGATAGGTTGAGTTCTTTGAGGGAATCGGGCGTGATGAGCATGAGAGTATTAAGTAAGTTTTGGCACAAAGAGGAAGTGGGTAGGTTGATAATGATGGCATTGGAGCGCACAAGACTTTAGGGGCAAAAAGGGTGTTTAGTACGTAAGGGCATGAAGCAGTTGACACTTTTTGACTGTGAGAGCGCAGCAGCAGTGAGAGCAAGGTGGACGATTTGGAAGGCCATGGTAGCGAGGTCGTAGAGTGCAGCGTGGCTGGTGAGAAGAAACGTTTAGGGTAGCTTCTATCCCAAGAGTACCGAGTCACGGCAGGACGACGGGAATAGCGAAGAGGGATACTAGATGTTGAGGACGATGATGGGGAGTAAGCCGAGACAGATAAAGCGAGGTCGCGAGGAGAGAAGAGTGGCAAGGACGGCGGGACGGCTAGTTGACGAGGATGGGACAGCAGGGAGGCGGCGAGGTTTGGGGAAGATGCCGAGGATGAGGCTGGGGGCGGCTAGGGCGATCGCGTAGTTGGCGCTGTGGCGCGCTGGGCGTAGGGGCGGTGAGGCGGCGTGCGTGGGCTGGAGCGCAGAGGGCGGGGGAAGGGGGCGGGGCGGGAGGAGGGGGTGGTTGGCAGCAAGCTGGGCGCGGGCGTTGGCGCCGCCCTTGATAAGAACGGCATTCGCCTGGCACATAACTTCGCAGTCAGCCCGGTGCCGTAGACGGCAGAAGCGCGGACCCTAATGACGTGTCGTGAGCCGCATGGAGATCTGGAGATGCGCTCGAGTGAAGACGCCCCTTGACCACGTGCCCTTCGGCCCCGCCCCCCCCGCGCAGGGTGTGCGCCACTGCGACGATCGCGCACATGCTCCCCCTCCCCCCCCCCCGCCGGCGTCCTACTCTCGAGTTCACTCCGCCACCTCCTCCCACGACAGCAGCCACCCGCCTGCAGGAGACGTGTGCGAAGAGGCAAACGCTGTTTCGCCCTGGCCTACGTTTCGAGACTCGCTGAGCACCAGTTGCGACGAGTTTTCTTTCAGACCTCCTTTTCCGCCCCATTATCTAGTACGTCTCAGTCTTGACCTGTAAAGTTCGTGTGAACTTTAAATCCACTGTTCGTCTGAAATAGTGGATTTAAACTCTGAATGAGCATGATACACTTGGTGATCATCACGTGACCCATTCGCTTTCCGGGCGTAGGTGAGAGGTTTAAGTGGTTTCACATTCCCAGCGTCTGAATGGTTGATGGTTGAAGTACTTATGAGAGCTGACGGATGAAGTATAAATGATTATGCTGGGTGATGCAGATGTGTGGGTTGTTTTTGAGTGGCAAGACTCAGATCATGAGGTCTGCTCTTCGATCTGACCTGCGCTTAGTGACAAACGTATGTGCTTTATACCTAAGTTTTTATTTGTTTATATTGATATAAATATTATTGATATAAAAATATGATTGATATTTGTAATATTGGTATAAATATTTTAGTAACTAACCCATATTTGTTTTGTTTCAGGTAAGTACCGCTGAAAAATATGTAAACAGTAGCTATGGAGGGAAGTATGTGAGTAGAAACCACGTATAATTTAAAATATGAAAAGTACAATTTTATATATTTTCATACAGTGTAATTTATAGCTTTTAAAAATTACACATCATTCTGATTTGTCTGTTATGAATATCTGCTAATTTTAAACCACAGTTAGTATGTTCATTGTATATGCATTTTTCAATACGGGCATTATCAAATAGAGCATTTATGTCAACGATTGATATCAGCCGAATAGTTTTTTGGATTCAGTAAACCTACGCGTACACAACTGCTATATAATTTGTAATGCAAAAAATATGATGAATGATCGCAGATTAGCCCTATTTATTTAAATTTCACAAATAGTATGACATGGTGGATCGAAGACTAGTCGTTTTTATACAAAAAACAACATTGATTTTTATTAGATAAAGTTTCGTCTTGTCATGCAAAACCTCATCAGAGCTGCAAAAATGTTTGCGTACCTAGAATTTTAATTAAAAATTACAATATCAGAAACTAATGATGTTACAACAGCACGTACATTCTTGCATTATTTCTAATTTTTTGCAATATTCGAAAATTCAGTGAGTTCAATGAAAACGAAACCTGTGCCAAATTTTAACCGCTCCTTGCTCTATCTATGTATAGAAAAAAATTGTCAAATTTCATGTACGTTATGAGAAAACCACCCGTATTTTCGAAAAATTGATCAATACCTTTTTCTACATCTGTCTTTGAACGCTAAGATATAGATGACAGAACGAACCGTTAGCTAAAAGTAAATTTTCTGTAAAAAGGAGCAATCATTGATATATCAGTATATACTATACGCTCAATGTGATGTCAAAATATTCCTAGGCGAGTTCACAAAACATACGCACTTAATTTTGTAAAATCATGTTTGTATATCTGTAAACACTATGTTTAAAGCGATGATTTCAACTTTAAAAAATACCCAAATAATTATAATTTTGTTATGTGATATCTCTTCTGTTTTTATTTACTTTCAGATATATTTTATTGGCGAATTTACAAGCTATTTCCAAAAAAACATATTTTTAGCAAATTACTACAAATAAAAATCTAATTAACTAATTGTATGACATTTTCTGATTTTTGCTTCGTGGTGAAAATTCCGAAGGCAGTTTCTTTGACAAATCTTACTGTTCTACGTGAATTCCCAATCAGGAACTTAGAATATTGCAGTTTCAAAATTTCCATGTACCCTTGTCTCGGTATAAGTAATGTCTAGGTATAAGAGTTACCTAAAGTTATGTAAATTTACTACACGTGCTCTCTTGCTAATGCGTTCGCGTGAGCATATGGTTCATGTAGTAAGCCCGTTCGGTGCAAAGTAATCGCGAGGGGTTTGCTATGGTTGCAACGGCTTAGCAAGGAGTTCCTCAGCCTCCCTTTCGATGAGCCCACAAGGGGCATCTGCAGTTGTGCGTCGGCTTCCAAGGCAGCGGGGCTGCAGCGGCGCTCCGGATCGACCTGAGAATATTCACATCCTGTTGCGGGACTTCCTTCGCCTCAGGCCGACGCCACGCCCCTTCCCCTCCCCGCAATTTCCTCTAGCAGTTCGACATCGATACCCCACCGTCTTGGAAACCAGCTCATGCACATAATCTTTCATTGCTGGGTGTCGCGGACGACAGGTTATTGAAAATATTTGTAGGGGAGTACATTTAAAAAATCGAAGGAAACTAATTGTTCAATTTATTTACGAAAGTAACTAGTTATTTGATACATGACTTTCAATTTGTGTGTTTGCGTTTAGAAAAAGGATGAAAATAAAACATCCGAACCTTGTTGTTGTATTTCTAACAGTATTAGTTTTTCTGCTCAAAAAATACTGAATTTTAAATCTGAGACCACATTTAAAATATTGTATTTGTAGAATAGTTTACTTACAAACATTAGTAAAATATATTTAAAATATATCTTTTAAAAATTTTCTAATTTGAGACCGATGTTTATGACCTAAAATTGTTAGATGTATGCAAACATTTATGACCTAAAACTTTGAAAATATGACCATAAATATGACTATTTTTTTACTCGTAGTTGCATTTTCGAAACCTTCAAAATCTCTCCGCTGTTTATATAACCATTCTATTGAAAATATACTCTTAAAATTTTGCACATTCACAATCACACCCCCGTTCTTCTATGGCGCCCAATGAAGACAGTTTTACCAGCTAAAATTATTTATAGATGCGGTTGAACTTTCTATGCTTTCTTTTTATCCTTGTACTATATAGTTCATCCTAGCAATTCACATACAAATATATTTATAGGAAAGACAGACAAAAATTAGATACAATTGTAAGAAATTAGATTAGTTACGAGATGTGAAAAATATCCTTTAGACGACCGCAAGCATGTGAAAGTGGAATCAAAAGTATAAAAATATGACAAAAAGTACAAATATATGTCAAAAAGTACAAATATTCATAGAAAATATGACCATAACATGAAAATGACCAAAGAGTTTAAAAAAGGCAAAATGTGACTAAATATGACACGTGAAAAATGCATAATTTTAGACGTAGATAAATTCGGGCTTAACTTCCATTTGCCATGGAAATAACTCAAAGAAAAATATGACATGTCATAAATATCCAGGCTCTAATATAATTGTTTGCAAAATATATTTTAATCATGCATATTTCCAAAGGAATCATGAAGTCCAAGCCCCTCTCAGGATCTGCTCCTGGGTCTCCGTTTTGAAGGCTCTAATATGGGCAATGGTTTTAAGGCTTGTTCGGCGAGTAGGTCCCCAAGGCTCTGTTTCGCTACGCGCGCTCCATCCTTCTTTACTCGTCGCGGTACTAAGCATCTAACTTTCCGGACGTTCTGTCTGCCCAACGGGAGGGAAAGATGCAGCGGCGGCGGCAGAGCGTGAGAGGGAGTCCGATCAGCTGAAGTCAGGAGTTCTCAACAGGGGCGGGATGGAGCCAATCCCTTGCTGATTAATACAATTTTGAATGGTCTCAATAATAATCAAGAAGTTGATAACATAATATACAGTGGCAACTTATCATTATAATTACGATAACCTCATTGAAAAATATATTAATGTAGTTTATAATTATTTATTTTGTAACTAGTAGTACCTAGTAATGCCGATTTTGTACCTAGCAATACGAGGGTGGATTTAAAAGTTCGTGACTTTTTAAAGAAGAAAATATATTTTTTACAAAATTCAACTTTATTTCTCAAATAGTCCCCTTTTAACTCAATACACCTTCCCCAACGTTTTTCTATTTTTTTTAATCTTCCAAATAATATGACTTTTTAAAGTCTGCAAAATATTGGTTTGTTGCTTCCATGATGTCTTCATTGGAAATGAATTTCTTCCCATCGAGCCATTTCTTCAGGTTTCCGGAAAGAAAGAAGTCACTTGCAGCCAAATCTGGAGATTAGGGTGGGTGAAGCAAAAGCTCGTAGCGCAGTTCCGCAAATTTTGCCATGGCAACAGCAGACTTGTTTGCGGGCGTATTGTCTTGGTGAAAGAGAATCTTTCACCAAGTTGGTTTTGTTCTTTTCCAGGTAGTCAATTAATATTACACTTTGCGAATCCCAGAAAACAGTCGCCATGACTTTTCCTGCCGGAGGATTCTTTTCGCCTTCTTTGAAGCACGTTCGTGGGAACATATCCACTTTTTGGACTGTTGTTTGGTCTCAGGTTGAAAATAATAGGTCCACGTTTCATCAACTGTTACATAATGCCTCAAAAACACATTTGGATTACGCTTGAACATGTTCGAACACTTTTGCGAAATGGTCACACGATTTCGCTTGATGTCAGTCGTGAGCAGTCTTGCCGACAGGTTTCTCATAACCAAATGTTCGTATAGAATGTTCTTCACTCGTTCATACGAAATGTTTACAATCTCAACTATCTCCCTTACTTTAAGTCGGCGGTATTCCATCACAATATCGTGAATTCTGTTCACCGACAGTCCTGGGTGCTCTGCATCACTTGTGCTCAAACGACCACATCGAAGTTCTGTGAACCACTTGTGCACCATACCATGTGACGGAGCAATGTCCCCATAATACTGACTCAACTTCTCTTCCGTTTCCTTACAAAATTCAACTTTATTTCTCAAATAGTCCCCTTTTAACTCAATACACCTTCCCCAACGTTTTTCTATTTTTTTTAATCTTCCAAATAATATGACTTTTTAAAGTCTGCAAAATATTGGTTTGTTGCTTCCATGATGTCTTCATTGGAAATGAATTTCTTCCCATCGAGCTATTTCTTCAGGTTTCCGGAAAGAAAGAAGTCACTTGGAGCCAAATCTGGAGATTAGGGAATGGAATTCCCTTTAGAATGGAATTCCGTTTAGTTTTCCTACGCAAAAAGTGGTGCTTGATCATCACTCGAAATTCACTTTTCTCTATTTTCCCAAAGCAACGCACACCTTCTGCTTTCGAACCCTCTCAACAATGATCCAATAAGCAGATGGCAACAATACCATGCAAGGTTTCCTAAAATGTATGTAAGACTTCAATGCCAACAAGGAACCTCCTAAGTGGACGCGAACTATTTTCCAAGTCAAGGACTTATCAATCTGCCTCCGTAAATTACAAAATTACAATTCCGTTCTTTTTTTTATTTCACTTCATTCACATTAATGAAAATCGAATCTTTCTCAATTATAGAAGTGCTTTTGTTTTCTAAAACATCGTATCCTTTGTAGCGCAACTATTGTCACGAATTTTTCTTTCATCAAAAACAAAATCACCATTATCAGCAGTATTACCAATACTGCGTCGACCGACAAACACAGTATCACTACTTCAACCAATCTTCCCGTCTTCATGAATTGATTTTACCGCAGTGCTTCTGATCGGAAGATCCTAGGGGTTCGAGTCTCGACGGTGGCAGTCTTTTTGACATTTGTAGAACTCTTCGTAATATCACAGCCGGAGTTCCTCAGGGCTCAGTTCTCTCACCTATTTTATTTAATATCTTCGTGAATAACATACCCAAGTATTCCAACGTGGAAACTGCTCTTTTCGCTGACGATACTGCACTGTTTTCAGCAAGCTCAGATATTAACCTAGCATATAATAGAGTTCAGAATAATATTAACATCCTAATACAATGGACAAAAAAATGGAGAATCGCAATCAATTCTCAAAAATGTCAGACTAAGATATTTACTCTTAGGAGACCTCAAAACCCTCCCAATATGAAAATAGATGACACCGAAATACCTTGGAAAACTGAACCAATAAAGTATCTTGGAGTATTGTTAGACAAGAAACTTTCCTGGAAACCGCATATTCACGCAGCTATCAACAAATCCAATGCTAAAATATTAAAACTATGCCCTCTTATAAATCAACATTCAACACTCAATACCAAATGCCAGATTCTATTATATAAATCTATTATCCTACCCACACTAACTTATGCTTGCCCAGTGTGGGGAAACGCTGCTTCCACCACCATACAAAAAATGCAAATTGTCCAAAATAAAGTCTTCAGAAAATCAATTAAAGCTCCATGGTTTATACCTAACCAACAAATTCACAGAGAACTCCAAATGGAAACAGTGCTCGAACACATTAAAAAAGTAGCAAATAATTTCTATTCTTCCCTTCCTTCATCTCATTCCGCCCTGAAATTTCACCTAGGTCGAACAGCAAACATCCCAAGCCGAATCAAATCCAAATTTCCCAAAGACATGCTTAAACCTCCATAAACCAATAATATCATCCCGTATCTAAATAGAATCTTTCACGTTCCCTTCCTATTGCTCGATAGGGCAATCCTAACAACCTACCCCCCCTCTCCAAAAAAAAAATCAAAAATAAATCCCAGCTGCTTCTACAAGCAAACCAACGAATTAAACGAGTCAGAGTATCTAATCTCAATTTGTCAGGAATGCCCAAATCCCAAAATGTCAGTATGTAAAACCGAAACCCCTCGAAAGACCTTTGGTCGAACGAGAAGAAATAAATTAAAAAAAAACATTTGTAGATATCTAGGTTGATTTCAGTCGCTGTTTGGAGAATTCCAGTGGACGCATGCTCTGATCGGCAAGATTCACGTAGTTTCTCCGATCAGCGCCAAGCGAATACCGCCTACCAGCAGCTCTGATCGGTATTTTCCGTAGTTTGTGCGATCAACGCCAGGCGAATGCTGCATCAATTCTCTAACACGCGGGCCACAAACTGCCCTCAATCTTTCCTTTTTCTTCCTTTTCCTATCACCTCTTATTTACACCTACCCTTACACACTACACTATCACATATGTCAGAAGACCAGCCGGGAGCTCAGAACGTGTTCCAAGGGGAGGTGCTCCGCTAGTGGGACAACATCCCGCAAGCCGTATAGGTCCGCGGCAGGTCTGGCTATTCGGCGGAAAAAATCACCGCCATCACCCGCGATAAAAAAAAGCACTACACTTTCGATACATCTTAGCAATTGACGCGCCCAGAATCATTAATGAATCATTCATTTTACCAATCAACCAATTCAACATTTCTACCAGTAAATACAATAACACCTCTGCCACACCAGCAGCGATTTCAGAGTCTCCATCTTCGACGCTATTCCTGCATTACATTGATTGATTGTTTGATCGATAGTGATTCTGGTCGCGTGAACTGATAAGGCCATTATACCTTGGTTTTGTCCTCGGGAAGTGGCGGTGGTCTTTCCCGCTGGATGCCGAGATCCAGCGCCGACCTCTCGTCGGCTAGCGGGTTTTCCCCCAACCAGATATCTCCCACCAGCAGGGCCCCGCCCCAACTGGTACAAGCTGTAAGCTTCCGACCGGTCTTGCGGCATGTGTGGTAATGTAGTTCATGATAATGCAAGTATGTGTAGAGGGTTAGGATGGGACAAGAATGAGAAGGAAAGATTGCACATGGTCCGTAGCAGTTTGTTAGAGTACTGCTCCGGCATTCGCCTGATGAACGACCAAACCACAGAAAACTACCGCCGGCCACTACAATTCTCCTTCAGGCAGGGACTGAAATCGATCTGGCAGTCTAGATAGTGCGGAAAATTCTGACATGGGAGTCGATCCTAGGACCTACCCGTCAAGAGCACTGCAGTGCCGTCAGTTGATTCTCTGAGCCACCTCTCCGGTTTCCGGCCTTGGAGCAGGGCCTTGCGTCCGTCGCAGCCTCCGGCGCCCCTCCGCGTCCGGCCGCGACCTGCCCGCAATCGCTGCACCGCACAAAGTGGCGGCGCCTGGCAACTCCTTAACGGGCATTGAGCGCGATTCCCGGAGGGGCTTCCTGGCGCTGCTGCTTAGCGGTGGCGGGGGCGGCTACGGCCACGGCGGGGGCGGATTGGGACGCTGGCGATGGCTTTGGTGAAGCAGGAGGCTTCTGTGCCTGTGATCTTTGCGGTGGCGGCTTTGTCATGGCGGGGGAAGTGCATCAGAAAGTGAGAGGTTGGCGATGGCGGGGTATAGCCTGGGGGCAGCGGCGACAGTGGTTAGCTGCGAAGGGGATGGGGAGGGGAAGTGGCGAAGGCGGGATGGTAGAGGTGGTCGGGGAACGGGAGGGTCGGAGCGGTGATGACGGTGCTGGCGGTATAAAGCCTCCCACAGAGCGGCGCGGAAAATCCGCAGCCTACGCGGAATTCCCGCAGCGGATGTTTCGCGTTACGTGTTACCTTATAAGCACGTTCAGACCTGCGCGGCAGCCGAGCGTCGCGGCAGCGGATTGGCTAGGTTTAATCCGCGACGGATTTTGTGACGCCTTTTTTCCGTTGACGCTCGAGTTTCGCTGTGGAAAACAAGGCAAAGACTCGTCAGATGTCCGAATATTTTCAGCTTGCCAGTGAATATTACCCGACTGAACGGTCAGAAAAAGTATTTCAAATCGTGTTTAGTAATTTAATTTATTTTAAATATAATTAAACTTTTTGTTTTTTTAAATTTTTTGTTCTTAAAAAATTCAGTTCGTTTTAGTAATAAAAAGTTGAACAAATTTATAACTTTACATACATATATACACATGAGTGCAATACGAAGTCGTTCTTCAGGTGGTTCATGATTCTTGAATGTCAGATTTCCGTATCCCTTCTGCGATCAGATTCAAAACTTTATTAAACGTGACTGGTCGTTTAAAATATAAAAACGTTACTCATCTTTTCTGGAATCAAGGTATGGAATTCTCCGTACTTTTTCCTTTCTAAGTGAAAACCATGGAGCTGTTTTCTTCGTTTCCTAACGAGATATATTATAGATAACAATTTGATGGAAAATCTTAGAACTCCGTACCGCATGGTCTCAGAAAACGTACTACGAGAATTGACATTTTCTATCTCGCTTATGAATAGAAGCCAGCGCGTTTTGTTCATGAGATGAGGAAATCTGGCCCCAAACGCTGTCATAATTGACGCTCCGGTGTGAACGGTCCAGCGGATTGCGTCGTCGCGTCTAGCGCGGAACTTTCCGCGCCGCACTCGCTGCGAATGTTCCGCGCCGGTCTGTGGGAGCCTTGAAGACTGAGGGTCGTGCTGGAAGCGGGTAGGGGAGTGGACACGTGGAAGAATGCAGAGTTCGCGCAAATCCGGCCTTCGGCTCTCCAAGCGCCAGCCAGTGTTCTCGAGGGGAAGCGGAGTCGCGAGGCTTGTTAGCTGAAGGCACGAGCCAATACACCTAATCATAGTGTTCATAAGCTCTTCTGTTCTTCCAGTGTTATTAGTTATTACAAAGTTTATTTGCAATGTCTGAAATGAACGTGGACATTTTGTGGAGTGTCGAATAACGTAAATAATTGAAATGATCAATGGTATTTATCAAAACCATCATTTCATTAGAATGTAAGATAAGGGAAGAAATCAGTTTGTGTAAATGTGTATATTTCTCAGGATATCACTTTCCCGCGGTGCCTGCTACTTGCGATAAATATATTTTCTTTGAATGAATATTATGTTTTGAAAAATCATTGAAAAGAGACATTCATTTTCATGATTTGATGTAAGAATTATCGTGAAATGGCCATGACCCTTCCAATTGTTTTATACACATTCCCTGCTCTTATTCGATTTTCGAACCATTCCTGTCGGAAATTTTTTGTTCTGCAGGCACAACATTTATCATTTTTCAATTTTCTCTCTTCTGCGTACTTATATAGTAGAGAGAAAATATTGAAATCCAGTGGTGTCAACGGCACTTTTTTGACAGAGAAACTTATATTGTGAGGCTCTGATATCGAAAAAGTGGATACATTTTCTTCCCATATGTAGTGTATCCTTTCCTCTAACTTGTGTGGACATTCATATTAAAAATTGGTAGTCATTCATTCCGTACCTACCACAAAATTAGTTGATGACAAAACGTACGTCTCTTCGCGTGTATTCACCACTAGAGACGATTTCCTCTAAAATTGAAATTACCCGGCCGATTTGGCCAAATCGAGACTCCAAGAGTTTGAAAAGGATGATTTGATTTTAGGAGATTCGTTATATAACGCCTGAAAATTTTTTAATTAATTTTTTCAATGAATAGAGCCAAGAATACTTGAAAATGGCGCAGATCCCATTTTCTTTGAACTCTCTGTATTTCAAAAGTTGCAAAAGTACAGAATTTGCTTAACTTCTCACATTCCAAATATTGAATATACAAAATTTTGTTTAGTTAAATCGGTTTCTTAAAGACAGATATTTAAATAAAATTATATATAATGTTTGATAATTGTATGAGCTTTCGCGTAATTTTTGTGATATGTACGTTTTTATAACATTTACTTTCCAAAAAATGGCTCGAATTTTTTTCTCAGATACAGCAAAGTACACTTATAAAAATAGCGCATTGTGTATGAACTATGTATTTTCCAAAATTGGAAACAAATATGATTACGAAAGTAACATTAGAGAACATTGATGATAGAGATTTTTTTCTTGATGAAACCTGTTCTAAATATGTAGGTCTTTAAATAAAATAATGTGCAATTTTTAAAAAGATTAATATATTACACGCAATTTGTGTATGAAGTAAAGGAACTTCTTAAAAAAAATATCAGAAGAGGCTGTCAAGTTGTTCCTTAATTTTTCCCCCTTGGGTAGAGTAAATAATGCGAGAGATAATATGCGGCTGTTGCACAAATTATTTATCTTAAAATTAACATATTTCATATGCCTTAAATACTCGTGTACGCAGATCATCTTCTATGTTATCATTTCCTGAATCATACATTTTATGCAAATGTAAAGTTCGTTATATTTGTATATTTGTTCAAGCAAAGCTTATAATATTATTATTATATAAATCATGTTTTATGAAACATTTTAGAATTTTTTCAATGTCAACAGTTCATATTCCAATTATGTGGTCTTGTGACCGCGAAAACTGAAAATCTGAAAGAAAAACACACATTCATTTGCCATAAAAATACAAACCTTGTACTACATGTTGTTTGTTCTGTGATATCTGCATTAGCTGTTCAAAAAAATAGAATGTATTTCAATTTGTTTATTTTCTTATTTTATTTATCGTATTCACAATATTACCTTTCCATTGAAGAGCAGGTAATTTGCGCACGCAAAGAATCAGAAACAGTTCAACAACGCAGTTAATGAGAAACACATTGCGCTTCTGGTGTCGCACATATTGTACAACGCATATTCCCTGTTTTCGTGAAGTTTTTTCCTCACAGTGGTCGTCCTTTGAGCATTTAACAAGGACGTAGTAGTATATGAAATGACTGTACATTTGGAAAACATGGAGAATCGTCAATCTTTCTTCACATTCCCTTCCGGGAGTGTCTCTACTCAAGTTCATATAGAAAGATTAATGTCCTCCATATTCAGTCCGCCAGAAATGTTCGCCTCTCCCAAGACGCATTCATTTCTGTTAATACCGCTCCTATATACTGCGACATAAAGTATTATAAAACGCACATTCATGTTCTTCTTCATCTTCGTCTAAGTAGCAATATTGCTAGGAAAGGTTATTCAGTAATGATGTTTTCAAAGAGTCTCATATCCTGATACACTGTATGGTTTCTATGATACACATGTTCAAGTTTATTTTATATTATAAAATATTTTAGTTTATTTGAGTTTTGTCCACAATCCATAGTCGCCCATCGAAGTCCTTAGTCGCCGAGTCAGCCCTCCAATAGATTTAATTATGTTAAAATCTTCAAGAAATTAACGTACTGGATAGAATCAAGAAATTTTCTTTAATAATTGTTACGTGTTATTCTCGCTGTGTGTAATGCGACACCGGCCGGGCAATTTTCATTCCAGCTTTTCGCGACCCCCACAGTGTTCCCAGATAAACATAAAAATTGAAACGTCTACTGCCATGTATCCTACTGACGCCATCTTTACCAGAGATGTCACCCTAACCCTACTCAGCCGCCTGAGAAGCCCCGGACGCCCATCTCAACGAATTCTCTTTTGAATCAGAAAGTGCACCTGCCGAACATTAGTGCAGGATGGATTCCCTCCCAATCAAGGGTGCAATCATTAAAGTTTCGAAGGAGTAACTTCGAAATCAGGATATTTTCGGGTCATGTGATAATTCCCAAAATATCATATTGTCCCCCTCTTGCCCTAGATGTTTAAAACTTAAATTTTGATACGTTGTATATAGAAAAGGACAATGCGTGATGGAAGATTCTAGCAGGAAACGACGTACATTGAGTTGAATATAAAGGTTCCAATTTTTACATGTCAGGAACACATCCTTGTCTTATACCGAATTCTGAAAGTCTACCCCGAGTCTAAACCACAATAAATATCCCATCTTGTGAACCTTCCTTCTTTATTAATAACGAATTCTTACCGCCGCCTGCTATTACGCTCACTGCCTCCATCGACTACGCTACCTGGTGGACTTCATAGCCACTCTTTCATGTGTTCCATTTTTCAGCGTTATCGTAGCAGGTGAGCGGGATGTGTGATTCCCTGGTAAACCCGCCCGTGGCGTTCACCCTCCCCCTCGGCGGAGTCGCCGCATCACGAGACGACGCCTTCCGGTGTGCCGCCCGTGTGCGGCGCGGCGAGAAAGTCCGCGTTGTCCCTTGCTAACGGAGCTGTTGTCGCCCGAGTCGACAAATCGCCCGTCGCCTTTAATTTAGTTTTATTGGCGGTTTTCTGAAAAACCTTTTTATTTGCTTTGCCTTCCGTTCCGCTTTATTTCTTACGTCCGCCGCTGGCCCGCTGCTCCGGTCGCTCGGAAAGGGAACGGCGACCGCGGCGGACGAGGGGCTGTGGGGGCGGGACAAGGGTGGCCGTAGGCGCCGTGGCCGTGCAGTGGGGAGGTGGGGAGTGGGTGGGGGCCGGAAGGCCCAGGCTGCGGCCGCCGCCGCCTCCGCCCTCTGCTGCGGCCGGCCTCTGAAGCAACGCCCGCACTGAGCAATTTAATACATTGTAGCTTATAGAAATATATGGGCAAGCGCAGACGCGGCTCTCGCCCCTTTGTTTTCGCCGGACATAAAATAAAAGGGCAGTCCGGTTTATTAGAGCGCGGTGACAACGCAATTGCGGCGTAAGAGTCAGCGGGCCGGGCTGGGCTGCGGCCGGCCGGTCGCACCCGGCAGCCGACTCCGCCACGGCCCGCCCCCGGCTCCACCCACCTCTGCCCCCGCCTTTGGTCCGGCTCCGGCCTCGCGCGCCGCCCCGCCGCCCAAATGGAAATAGGCTCCGCCGCTCGACCATTGTGCCGGGTGCACCTGCCCCTGCGGGCGAGCGCAACGCCCCCGCGGCCGCAGTCATGGCCGTTGGGTAGATGGTCGCACCGCTCGGCAGGCGCGCCCACGCCGCCGCCGCTGCCGTCGTCTCCTCCCCCACGCGACCTCTGCGCCGGGCGGCCTGCGCTGCGAAAAATGGCCTTCTCGCTGCGAGCGCGCCCACGCACGCCGCGCGAGGCCCCGACTGGAATGCGCCTCCGCCCCCGTCCCCCTCTTCATCTTCCTCTTCTTTACTTCTCCTCCTGCTTCATCTCCTGCCTCTGCCCATGATTGTATGTCGAAATGTATTTAAAATTACGGAAAAAGGGAAATCAATTAAACACCGATTCAATGTAATCTGATTTAAATTACGTATTAAGAATCGATAATGAGAATACTAGAGTTATATTAATATGAAAACCCTACATCATCTTAAATTCATTAAATTATCGTGCTAAGTCATTTGTATTTCTTATTGTCATAAAAAGTGCTTACTCTTGCATATGTTTGATGTAAAATATTAGATTAATGAATATTCTAAATCTAAAATAATTTGCAGTCATATTCGGTGGGATTTGTACTTCAGTGTAATTATGACCTTAAACATTCAATTATTAAATAATTATCTTCCAACCCTGTTCAATGGGTGCCGTGGCGAGCGGAAGCGAGGTGATTGAGCTTGGTGGCAGGTTCCATGCGCAGTTCCTGATTCTCATTCAAACCCTGTTGAAGTTGGATTTCAATGACGTAATAATATTCGCGTGCTTAGGAATAGCGAACTTGTCTTCGGAAACCTGTCACCACTGTTATGTCTCCCTTCCGTTGGTTGATTGAATGATTATCATTTTCGCAGATAGATACTAAGATACATAGACAGATGTAAGAATGATAGTAAGTAGTAATAGAACGATAATAGTTAGTGTGATAGATATAGTGACCCACAGTGAAATTGGAATATCTGGATAGAATTGATCGTAACGTATTACTAGAAAGCCGATTGCTATGCTTTTGCTTATTCTTGTCTGTTGCTTCAGGGCATAGTTAGGTGAAATTTCTTGACATTTGGTTAGAATATGATTCTATATAAATTAATATGTTAGTGCATATTGAGCCGATGTTTCCTGTGGGCGCAAATTCGTATAATAAGCGTATATTTTGCGTGTTTCGGTAAAATAGAGACTTATCTATAAAACGTTTCATCTTTTCATAGAATCTATTTATTTGTGATCGTTCATTGATTGGGAAGAGCTTGTCACTGTCTGCGTTTTTTGTTGATAAAATACTTGTGAAAATGTAGTACTCTTTCATAAAATTCTTTAATCCAGTCAGAAGAAATACAAGACATACAATGTACTTCACTAAGTGAAGAAGTGAAGAATATTTACTTCAATTATTTCTCTATGAAAGAAAGGTAGATTTATGATATGTTTGCAATAATATATTTTCATTCCAAGTATGTTTCTTCTGAACTTTATCAAGAAAGGTTTAAACAGGAAATGAAATATTTTTAATTTTAATTGCATATTAAAGTACATATTTCGGGCATTTTGGATCATAAATTCATATTTTGAAGAGCATATTTCAAGATTTTGGGGCATAAAAATCATATCACTACGTATTACATAATTACATCGGGATCATCTTAGTATTACTTCTATGGATATAGGTATGCTGATAGAAAAGCTTAATCAAGATGATAGTCAAAGACATGAAACCTGAAACCCACTTTTTTAAATTAATTTTATAAATACATATTTCTTAATTACCCAGATGTGTCCATAATTTATAGATTTACCGTCTGTATTGAGGATGCGAAATATTGTTTAAATGACTAGGAGAGCATTAGCAGAAACTGAGACGAGAACTTTTATACGTTGCCTTCGGTGTTTGTCATCAGACGAGACGTTTCTGATAAACTACATAATTGACAAATATTATTACTTTGCCATAAGAATCAATGAGTATTGAGAGATTGTCATGGTTGCCTCTGTCTGGACGGAAACAAACGTTCTCCTTACAAATTTCACGCTTGCTGCTTATACAAGCCTCTTTTATCCTCGTTTTGGAGTCTGAGGACACACAGACTGCTTGATAATAAATTATACAACATATTTTCTGTTATACAAAACCATTTTGTATTACTTTGTTAGTAGAATACATCCATAGAATGAGGTCATTTAATATTATAACTAAAATTTTTTTACGTTGTACAGATTAGAAGGTATAATTTAATAGTCAAGAGCACGGCACGCACGAATAAAAGCTGTCATAAGGGTTTATTGGTATCGAAAGGTTCACGAGAATATTTTCGACAAGCGGTTTGAACCTACTGTTGTAACTTGTCATCTTCAGTAAACGGCTCAAAAATTGTGTACATTTTATTTCCGCCGGTGTCGATAGCATTCAAATTTGCATACTGAATGACAGCGTTAAATTATAATTATAACTTCAAAATCATGAGCGTTTCATTTTTCGGTGGAAATGTTTATTCATTTAGGAACAGTTTGTAGTAGAATGCGATTTTCATTTAATTTATATTTGGCACATCGAAAATAATTGCAATTCCCGCATCGACTTTAAACAGATTTTGCTGTTGTCTCATCAGCCTTATTATCTTTCCATGAAACTCATACACTTTTATGGACTTGTGGAGAAGAACAGTTATTTTGCCAGGTTCAGATATTTCGTTCTCAAACCCAAGATTATGAAAATCGTGAACTGTTTATGTGTCTCTAAATTGACATAACTGTTGCAAATTCAACAAATATCAAAATGGGTGAAAACTATCAGCAGCATTTTCTCCGTGCTGTGTTGGAATGTACTCCCATGTTTCAGCCGAAATATATTTGAATTTCTCACCATCTGGTGGGTAACTGCTCGTCAGTTTAAGCTTGTTCTGTATCTTCACCCAACTATAAGGATCGTGATAGTTTATCGTTAAAAATATTCTTAACATCGAATATTTACTTTCCCTGTCGTATTTGTCGTAAGAAAAAAAAGATTTTTTCGTATTCGAAAATAAATTAAATTTTAAACTGAAACGAAACAACACAAAGTAATAAATCATAAAATTGGAACCTGAGATTCTACGGAAATGTGGAAAGCGTCTTCAAATCAAGTCTTTATTGAACTACTTTGAAAAGGAAAGGTTTGCATCTCTAAGACTTCCCGGAGAATGATTACACAAGTGCCATGCAAGAGCTGGTTCCTTTGAGGTGCCCGGGAAGTAATTAATATCTTGTGCTTTCCCTTACGCTTTCGCTCCAGGCCTTTATACGTTTTAGTTCCAATCTTCGCGTAATATCCAGTGAACCTTATGAGAAACGACAGAGAAGTGTGCAAAAAAGTCCACTTTTCATTTTTCACCAATAATTAATTCTCTTTCCACCCAAGAAAGGACGTGAACGAGTTCTAGAATAACATACTAATATTTTTTCCTGTTGAGTATTTTATATATTCTATTTTTTATATTAAATCATTACTGTACGTTTTTCCTATTATATATGGATTGTTCCTGTCAATGGCTCCGAAGAGTCTTTTGAGATTAAGGCAAATATGAATTTTATTTTCCATTATAGGCAATTGTTACATGTACATCTCACTTGAGCTATGCGGGTACCTCCGTTGCTACTCGCGAAATCTCTTAATCTAGTGACATTGTAGAGAAATGTGCACATTTCATACAAATCATTCACAAATATGGAAGGAAAATCTACCCTTAAATATAGGAATTGCATGTTTATTTTTAATTCGTACATAACGTACGTAAATATACGTTAATTTACTTTTAGAAAAACTAAAAACTGTTTACTGTCATATCATTGGTCGGCTAGATTTCAAAATATCTACAAAGAGCAAATAATAAATTTATATTTATTATTAACACGTAACTGGTGAGGTAATTTTCTTCTCGCGTAACTAGTAATCGGGGGACTATTCATACCCCAACTCAGGAACGCCAATAAAGCACTCGTCAAATGTATATTCCAGATTTCTTACGTTACGAAATTGTGAATATTTCTACACAAATAGAATTGATTTCACATACTGGATGAAATTATCGAGACTAGTTTCTACCACATTCAGGTCTTTCTGTCTTGTCGTCGTAAGTCTCAAAGGCTGGTCTTTTCTCTAAAAACCAAACGTCACGGAAGATCCTGATGTATTTTGGGCATTGTGACGAGGGATAATAGGTTCTTTTCTTACCTCATCGGAAACTTAAGAGGTAGGAAAATAGTGCTACGCCACATATTAGCACACTGAGTTATTACTATCTATAGGGCGTTCAGCAATTCGTTTTTGTAACTTGTATAAAATATTTTCCAGAAATTGCATAGTAATTCAGTAACCTTTATTATAGATTCCCTCTAATTATAGTTATTTTATTCACACACTTTGCCTTATATCTTAAAATCTGTTCAATGTCGCGACATCCTGGGGTTTGATTCCCGGCGGCGGCGACACCACCTATATGCTAATCAGCTATGTAGCCACTATCCCCAAGAAAATTCTTCTGATGAGTAGCTTTCCGTCGTTCCTCTGATGAATACCAGATGAATGTTGGGGCAGTACCCAAACAAGCAGGCACAGCGCACAATTCTTTTGTTCCTGATTTTTATCGCATCCTCTCCCCTCTACATACACCCACACGCACGCACGCATACAGAGAGACCAGTTGGCATCTTTGAGCTTGCCTCTGCTGGGGCGGAGATACCTGCAGAAGGAAGCTTGCAAGCCGGCGTGTAAGTCTGTAGTGGATCTCACCTTGGAGAGGGAGGAACATGTCACTTTGTGGTATATATCGCGCACTACAATTACGGAAGTAATCACAATTGACGCGTTTCAGTATCTGCTCGTACTACAGGAAATATGACTATCTGCTTCTCCTGAGAGCCTGAGCTCATTCCTTACGTTTTGCAATGGACGTTATATATGCACAGCATATATAAAGTTGTATCACATCGATAAAACAATGCTTATTCCTATCCGCATGATGAGCGTGCATTGTGCTGCGCAGAGACTTCTCGATATTTACCCGGCCTGCCATCGAACCGCCTGCGAGAAAAATCGTGGCGCAAATGGGCGGCTTCGAAAAAGCGGCGTCCGCTTTCTGACAGAAGTTGGAAATCGCGGTGCGGTGCCGGCCGAGGGGGGGGCTGGCGGCCGCGCGATGGTGACTTCGCGCGGCCGGTTCCGTCGGACGAGGCGCGCGGAAAGGGGGTGTGAGGGAGCAGGGTCGGGCGGTGGCAGCGAGGCAGGCGGGGGAGCGCGGTAGTGGCTCGACGTTATGCGTCAGTGTGGCCTTCTCCGGGCTGGCTCCTCGCCGCGCCGCGCGCCCCCGCCCACGCCATGCCGGCCGTTCGGCTACCGTCCATGCCCCGCCTCCATCCCGCCGTTTTCTGCACACAATTCCCCTGCTCGCGCGCCTGTTTCCTGCAGTATTCTGAGCCGCGCGCTCAGACAAGCCGTCCTGCGGCACGCCGTGTCGCCACCCGCCCTCACCCTCGCCCCCGCCCTGACGGGCCCGGCGCCCGCGTGCCCAGGTCGGACCCCTGCCCCCTCCAACAGCCCTCCTTCGTGTACCCCTTTTCCGAGTTTCCCGAAGCACTTGGGGCCCCTTCTTTCATAACGGTTCACACCTCATTCATGACTTCCCCTTTTCACAACTTTTTTGCTCCTCTCGCTCGTTTCCCTCTTGTCTGTCACCTATCGTTTCTTTGCCTTCGTTTCTTCCTACCTTCTCTTGTCGTGGCCATGTTCACCATGCTTGCCTATATTCTTCATTATATTTTCTTTCTTTTTCCCTGTTTCCATTCTTTTGCGTCCCACAGTTTTATTTCCCCCACTTCCTCATTCATCAATTCTCAGCGCTCTTCGGTGCGTGGAATTCGCGAATACATTATCTTTTCACTGACCTTGTTATCTTACATTGTCCATTTAATTGATTTTTAAGTAACTTTATTCTATATTGTTCCAATATTTAAAATGTATAACATTTTTTACTATCAAAATGATATTACAGAAGACAGAATGAAACTACAATTGTCGACGCTGAAACACATTATCCTTCTTTATTTCTTTTCTTATTTTCCTACTTTTTCCCTTTTCCTTCCTTGTTTCCTTCTTACTTTCTACAAGACGCGTAAATGAATATTTTACTTTGAATATCTGAGGTTCAGGTTGAAGGTGGGGCGTATTGTGATTACTCCTTGGCACTCGGGTCACGAACAAACTGAATTTACTGGCATGTCAGGAGGCGAATGCACAGCGAGTAAATCGGTTATGGAAGCTGACTCCGCCGGGGGCAGAGGTCAGGTCGGGTCAGGTCGGATAGCAGCGCCGTGGCCTCTCTCCGCCCAGCAGGCGCCCTCCAGCCAGGTGACTGGCATGTCGGCGCGCTGTCTCTCAGCGGTCGCTTTAGCATCCTCGGGCCTTTGTCACCGACTCGCCCGCTGCCATTTGGCCGCTAATTGATTTGTGCATTCGAACCAGTCGGCGAAGAGAGAGTTTAGGTAACCAAATCTTAACGAAGGGCGTGTCGGCGTTGAGTGACGGCTGGAAAACTGACGAGAGCGACATGCGAAATGTGATGTTACGCGCACATTTTGAGAAATTTGAGAGAAGAAACTGTTTGTCACCAAGTTGGAGGTAATATTCTGCAATATGCAGAATAGATACAAGTGTTATTGACGAATGAAGGGAGTGAAAGGCATGACAAAGCCTATTTTAGCTCACGTATTTTGATGGGATGTTTTATAGACACAATTTTCATCTTAAAGAGTGCTAGAAAGATATTAGTCAGTCTTTCATAAAAACAAAATGCTGTACTGTGATAAATAGGTTAAATTTAGTTTCGATGGAACGGAATTTAGTTAAGATTAAAATGAGTGAAGGTAACAATCTTTGATCGTCTGTGCAATTGATAATACTCGTACGGATACGTATTGTGCTATGCCAGGGAAAATCTTTGATTTGTAGTTACAAATCAAAGATTTTCCCTGGCATAGCACAATAAGTATCCTAAGTTAAATCACTTCCTGTTAATTTTTTCAGAGTTGCTTCGTTATTATCTTCCACTCTGATTTCTGAGTACCTTTGTGCAGCCTATATGACATCTCAGAAAAACATCGTTTAAAAAATGCATCAAATCTGAAAAAATAAAAATAGAGAACTCACAAAGTTGTTCGGAAAAAATCTTCCCTTGTAAGACCGAGTAATTGTTCAAACGTTTGGACTGTTTCAAATTCGGAATTAAAATTGGTTTTCACACTAATTTGCCACATTTTATTGAACAAATATTTTAATGAAATTTAATAGTGAAATTATTTATTCTTTATCTCTATATTGTGAACACCCGAGAAAGAGTAGTATTCTACAGTCCTCCTTACAATTTATTTTCGTATCCAATTTTCAATATTACTCAGTATGTTATGATACGTTGAATAATATTTTCATACCAGGATGAAAAGGGAGTAGCTAATAGGCAGAGAGAGGTTTATTATGATTAGTAACGTTTATTTGCAAATCGCGATTTAGGATTTCCTTTTTTAATTTTATAGTGATTCTTTTTATTACATTACACCTAATGTTTCTTAGCATAATATTTTCTGCAAATAATTGGTTGAAATTTCTTACCGTACATTTATGTCAAATTAACCTTATTTATTTAAAATACAAGGATTTTAAAGGGATTTATTTTATGGATCGAACGCATAGATCTGTATATTCCTTTCGAAATAAAACAGAACCGTATGTGTAAAATGTGCTCAATGGCACCATGTTAGTTATATTTGTAATAAATAATACTAGTCTTATTTCCCGCAAAGATTATATATGAGACGTTCCATTAGTACAGAACTGTGAATACATCACGCTGTGCTCTATTTTCCAGAGTTATTTGAGTGTCTGCTGGTTCAATTTGTTTTTCCCTTTTTCTGGCTCTACCTCAGCAATGCTGTTGGTATGTCTCTCCATCTCTTATGCTACTTTTTCCAGGCCAATCCATCATGCCCCTTCAACCAATCCTTTACTTCTGAGGATGCAGACAAGTACTAGTTTTTAATAGAAAGAATTTATAACACTGGTAGGTGGTTGTGATATTCTAGAATTCATTTGTATTCATGGACTTAAACTGTTAAATTCTTTTGTATGCAGAAAGGTAGATTCAATTCCCAATTACATAAAATTAATATTTCGGATTCTGTGTTTTTCACGAACGTTCTAAAAGCGGCTGGGTTAAATATACTTTACTTTAGTGCTTAACTAGAGATGCTCTATTACTCATTTGGCAATTCGAGAAATATTATATTTTTAGGAAGATTAAATAAAGCGTGTAGTGTTCCATAGAAAATATGGGAACGTTTGCCTTGATATTTTTATGTTGATTTCCGGAATTCATGTTGCTTGTTAAAAATATTTGCATCAATCCAAAGAGCCTTGTGTTACAACATCTTCGCACATCTATCATTTTGCTTCGACAAATGTCACGATAATTTATTTATTTACTACTTATATATTTATTTAAATAGAGAAAAAATTGTACGTAGGGAATACTTCGGCACTCGTCTCACATAAAAAAAATATTGGTTTAAGGATGGGAATATCACGGAAGGGTACTATTGAACGAAGATCTTTCTGGTAATTTTCTATCCGATTGCTTTTCCTCAGGAACATTTCTTCTGTTGTGCGACCATCCACAGATTAATTACCTACATAGATTGCAGAAAATTTTTCAAAAAGCGCTGTAGCAGAATTTACATATTGGTACTCATTGAGATATATCGGTATATCCTACATGATGAATCAACCTTATATCTGATCCAGCTAATTATTTAGTAAAAGAACTAAGTTAAATTCATAATTCATTATTTTGCGTGAAGTTGGTATTATTCTTGTATTTTCATGCCTGATTTGATCTTGTGTGTTTACTGAAAAACATTTTTGCTTGAAGGCTGACGTAGACTTGAGTATTATATAACAAACACATTTTTAAGTGTATTATTTCTATTTCCAGTTGCAATGTAAAAAGAATTGTGCAAAACGAACTTTTTCTGATACGTCATTCTGCGGTACAAATTCGAAGCCGCGGTTAACACGTGCATGAAAGTGCAGCGCCAGTATTTATGCGGATCCGACAACTCTATTCTTTATCAGAAAATATTAAAATTGCTCTCATCAGATTTAAACACGCCTCAGTATCTTGAGAGTTATATGCACTTAGAGTATAGTTGACAGTCACGCAAGATACGGGTTCCTGTTTATTAAAGTTTCCCTTGGAGAATAATGTTACATATTTGAAGCCCATTTAGATACTCTGTTGTGATATGATTCAGGCCTCCGGTACAATTATGAGTGAAAAGAGAATGAATGCATAAATCACAGTTTAGTATACATATATGAGAAGTAATAAAGCGCGTATGAATATGAAACAGGAAAAATGTGTACTATTTTCTCTTTATGGGTATTTATCTCAAATTTTTCAGAATTGAAAAAGTGTGTTATTTGGTTATTGTCAAAAACAGGTTTCATTATTCGTGTTGTGTATCTGTTCATATTCATCGAAACGAAATCCGATTATCATAGTACTGCAATTTTCGTGGAAGCCATCAATATCGAATCGCATTTTTTGTTAAGTGTGTCAAAATCGTAGCGTAAAACGTACGGGTAAAACTATTTGCCGAAACACGACTATGTTCGTCTCGTATGAAACATTTGGGTGCAGTAAGATGTCGAACACACTAATATAACTTACGTCTTTGTTGCAGTATTCCCTTTTATCCGATGGAGCTCATCTGGACCGAGCTATCTATTTTAAAGACAGCAACATTTTCATGCTGTATTGAAAGACTACAATAGTTCAACCAAGAGCAATTCTATTTAACACTTTTTAGTAACTCCGTTTTACATCTTTTTTTCATTCTTCTTCAACTGGTTTTCATATCGGAAACCAGTTACCGCTAGAAATCAACGATATGAAACTCAGCTTTGAATTTGATTTTTTATGTACTGATAGTCACCGTGTTTATGAAAAGGTTTTTTACATTTGGAAATAAATAGAAAATCAAAATAGGATGTATACTGTGTGCAATGGTTCTTGGCGCCACGCAGAACAGTTATCATCACACTCTGATGCGCCGTCGATCGACATTAAATGAAGTGTATTTTTATGACCACACAGTCTCCTAGAATTGAAGGGAAGAATGTTTCAGTACGACGAATGTTTGGAAGTTTTCTCGTAGGTATTACTTAGGCTTCAGGTTCTATTGCTTGCCGAAAATCCGTGTTAAGGGACTACTAGACTTACTTCTCTTCCGAAGTATTTTTTGAATTCAGTTTAGAATATAATTTTGGGCGTTTATTTTTCAATCTCTAATCTCTACTAGCGTAGAGTTCCTCCCGAGTATAAAGTAAAAATATTGGAAATTTAGAAATTACTTTATTTCAAATTCGGCGAACGGGAAAATTATTTGGTGTCTGTGAATATAAATGGTGAGGGAAAAGAACTCACGTCATGAACATTGCTCGAGAGTGTCATAAGAGATGCGCGTGTCCAGTAATAAATCGCTGTTTTGGAAGGTATTCAGATGAAGTAAGCTTCGGAAGATTTTTGCCTGTACTAACATTGTGTAAATGTTCTTGTGTACACTTGAACGTTATTCATAGAACTATATTTAATTAGAATATTGACTATTCGAAGAATTCGAAGACTGTATTTAAGAAAATATTGACTATTATTTATTAATAAAATAAACAGTCTTGGTGCCTGAGACACTATAACATATGCGTTCGTAGGCTTCCGCGGCAGGAGTCAATGCATTCTTGGCATTCTTGGTCAATTATACTGACGATTCTGCCATCTTGCTGTGGCCTTCTTCAGAGCTATACTGCTATATAGCTCTACTCTCTCTCACTCTCTTCAGAGCTGCAGCATAGCTCTGAAGAAGACCACGGCAAGATGGCCGAAACGTCAGTACAACTGACCGAGAGGCAGCTCATCCCGGGAA
Source organism: Gryllus bimaculatus (assembly GCA_017312745.1). Classification (NCBI taxonomy): domain Eukaryota; kingdom Metazoa; phylum Arthropoda; class Insecta; order Orthoptera; family Gryllidae; genus Gryllus; species Gryllus bimaculatus. The sequence goes on along the minus strand of BOPP01000050.1, from coordinate 926,179 downwards.
AGCCAAGAATGCACAGACACTTACAAAAATTCACAAAACACACACACGATCTAATCCGTGCAAGGATTTGTGGGATTGGTGACATCCATCGGTGTCACACTTGACATGTAATATACGTTAATGCCTGTGAACAGTTTCTAATTAAGAAATATCTTTTATATTTGCCTCCTATCCATACTTGACTCCAGGAAGATGTATATTGACATAAATGTATAATTACATCATTTTTTAAAATGTTTCAAATGTATCATCATCATTTGTAAAGATTCACTTGAGTCTGACTCAGAAATCTGTAGATGAAATTAAAATGTGTTGGTCAAAAGAGACTTGCCGAGAGAAATAATTTATCGACGTTTTATGATTTAATTATAAAAGGTTGCAATTCGGGGCATATTGTATCGAATTTTTCTTCTATTATTATTTCGTATAAGCAACAGGCTTTTACAAAGATATGGAGGGAATAATAGTAATATTAATAATAATAATAATAATAAATAATAATAGACATAATAATAATGATAATAATAATAATAATAATAATAATAATAATAATAATAATAATAGTAATAGAGGGATATTTTGTATTATAATCATAAAACATGTTTTGTTGATTTTGTAGGTGTTTATAGCATATATAAATTACATTATTTGAATGTATAGGCCAAAGACAAAACCTACATCCTAAAGTACTATAATCTTTCGAATTCTGCTTTTCACCCCAGATGGACTCCCAATTGCAATACAGTCCATATGGTACGGATAAGGGAAGTACACGTGAAGGGGAAAAACTGCCCTGAGGAGAAGAGTACACGCTAATCTACCAATCTTTTTTTAAACTTTTTATTTATTTTCTGGCGCCGACGTCACACATTTCATTTCTAGACGTTTTTATTTATTTTTAAAAACAGTTAAAAACTATGTGTTACGTGCTATGGGGAGAAGTTAAATTGAAGTTACATTTACGTCCAGAAGCAAAACAAGGCATTTGCTCAATGGATCAGGGAAACTGGACGAAAACCTGATCGAGATGGGGGTCATTGACCCAGAAGGGCCCACATTGACTTTGGCTTGTGCACCTGAATTGAAACAGTGCCATTGGAGATCGTCCGCACTCTCATTTACCCCATAATGATCTAATAATTCACTGCTTGATTTACCTATTTATTATTATTATTCCTTATTACTTAACAGCCTATTACTCTTATAACCTTCTTAAGTACTGATTAACTTATTTATTGTTTACTTATTTCATTCTTCAAAAGTCTAGGCTCTACACCACTGCTATCTTCCCAGTCCCTGATTGCCGTTTGACTTATAGTTCGAATATATCCTAGATACTTTCCTAATTCTTTCTTGGAGTGAGACATATTATACTTAATATATTCTTTGCCAAGCGTTCCGTTTCTGTATCGGAAGTATACATGTAGTTCCCCGTTCCCATCCATTTTGTGCCCCACATTGTAGTGGCACATCAGTTCAAAATGGCACCACTCCCCTATATCGCCGCAACGTACACAGATATTGTTACCTTTTGAGTTTTTAATCTATGTTGCTTCCACCCAAAGCCTAAATCACGTGCATCCCGCTCTTGCGTCCCTTTAATGTATGTGATAACAACTGTCACAATCCCATATCGGACTGGAGTACATATGTGTCACTAGCGAACGTTTAGTCTCTCTTATATATATATATATATATATATATATATATACATATATATATTATGATATATATATATGAACAGTGGTGCCAGATAGTGCTTTTTTAAGACATAACACTCATAAAGCTTTATCATTACATTTCAGTAACTTAAAAAGTCTCTAGAAATTACTGATTTTTGGCATTTTTTAAGATATTTCGTATTGTAAGCGGTTATAACTTCCAATATTTCTATTGAAAATGAGTTATCTGTAAATACGTTAACAAGACATTATATTTTAAACTTATGGTACTAACAAGTATAAAACAATTGGAGTACTAAGTTAACATACAATTATTGTTTTTCTAATTGAAACTATTTCCTCAGAGATGTTTCGACAACTCTACACGTTATGGAATCATTAACTTTGTAAGACGAGTAGCGCTGATCACTGCAGTCTAAACCACATATGTGTAAGCGTGACAGGATATTTGCCTGTTAATTTATTCGTATGCTTCACGGGTTTTATTTTAAAGTCTTTCCAAATCCCTACACTACCCACCTCTCTTAAGGCGCCGACATTTGCTGCGTATCAAAGTATTAATTTGTTATAATCCGTATCGATATTTCCTATCGATGTTTCGCATCCACTCCCCTGATTTCCGTCCCGTAATCCATAGCCGGGAGGGTTGGGGATTTAAACATTGTGTTACAAGCTGTTAAAGGCAAATCTGGCTCTCTGTTCTCTGTGCACGGCGCAAACCATTTCTGCGAGTGCATTCTTCCTTTATTTTGGACCGCTACTACATGGATATTTCAATTTTGCACCCAGGTAAAGCTCATTCTGAACGTGATATCACCACAGAATAGGTGTATACCCAGTGATTAATACTTTATATATATATATATATATATACTATATATATATATATTGTGTGTCATGTGTGTGATAACAGACAATTATACCTATTTTGACATGGTCTTCGCATAGCTCCTCACGCAGCGTACTCATGCACTGTTCCATGCAGGCAGCTATTACGCCGCTTCCGCCGACCACCGATTATGAAGAAAAAATAAAGCATTTTCAATCTCGGCCACGCCCCCAGCGCTCCCTCGCGCGACGCCGAAAGCTCCCGGTCGACAGGCGCGATACGAATGGTGTGTGAGGGCTCCGGGTCCTCGGCGGCCGTGAGGGCTTCGCTGCTCTGCTCTGCCCTTCCTGCCCCCCGTGTCCCCGTCCGTGTCCCCGCCTGTCCCCGCCCTGTCCCTGCCCTGTCCCTCGCCCTGTCCCCGCCCTGTCCCCGCCCTGTCCCCGGCCCTGTCCCCGCCCTGTCCCCAGCGTGTCCCCCCTGTCCCCTGCCTCTCCCGCCCGTCCCCGCCCTGTCCCCGCCTGTCCCGCCCTGTCCCCGCCCCTGTCCCCGCCCTGTCCCCGCGCCTGTCCCCGCAGAATAGCGGCCAGAATGTCCGTTAGGAAGTGCAGAGCATAAACAAGCGAATATACATATTACTATGTTTGGGTTATTATTCAATTGACATTGAGTTATTAATTAGGATCGAATTGTAATAACGACCCATAATATATTTGAATGCCATGCGTACTGTTAAGTAGCAAAATATCATTAATGTATTATTATTATTATTATTATTATTATTATATTTACCACACTAATTTTTAATGAAACCCAGCAGGGCGAAAAATATTTAGGAAGAAAGTTTTAAAAATATGGGAATTTAGTATATGAATTTAGTTATGTTAATGAATCTTCTGTTTATTTATCAATACTTTTTCAATTTATATACTGCTATAAAAAACCATCTAAGCTATTTTATAACTATATCACAGTAATATTTTTTCCTTTCTACATATTTATAAGCTTAAACTGATCCACACATTTATTAATGTCGAAATATATTAATTGTAATACATTAAATAAATACGTTAAATATAGAAATACCAGTGAAGCCACCCCCTGAACACTCCAACTATCGCCTAGTCTCCAAACTTATCACTAGTTGCTTCGACTTCCAACGAAAGCTACTGGATGATACTGAACAAGTTGGCTGTGATAATGGATGCGTATTCGTGGTGTGATGGATTTAAAACAAATCTTCCTTTAGAAAATATGTTTGCTATGTGAGCTTCTTAAGATTGAAGGTTCTCTTTTCTGACCAGACAGCGATTTTTCACATAACTTGAGTCTCTCATGTCAACTGAGTTGAGTCTTTATAGCAAGCCCGTTCTTTAATATAACTGTTCCTGTGATACCTCCTATCCCTTCCTGCGGATTAATACATTGAACAACAGCAAGATCGCACCCGATTCTTCTTTTCATTTTTCTAATTAATGCATCTACGTTGCACGTAAAGTTTATATCGCATAGAGGGGATCGTGAAATGAAGTTTCCATTTCTGGAATTACTTGTACCTAATACTGAACAAAAAGATTCCATTAATGTATGTCTTACATTAGGAGTTCAAGAAACATTGGACGTCAATATTATCTTACAAAGATCTTGATTAGAAACATATTTACCGCAAAATAAAGTTTATGTAGGAAACGACAGATTATTTATTATAATTGAAAAATTATAAATATATTTTCTAAGTTTGAGGGTCGTAGCATACATAGCAATGCAAATAATTAGAAAACATCGGCAGATTGAAGGCCTGGGATGGATGTTTTCATTTGTGCTTGAATGACTGCTACGATAGATACGATGTTCAGACATGGCAATCGATGCTGATGACTAGAAAATCGCGGGTTCCATTCCGATTGGATGGCGGAAATTTCTTGTATGTTTTCAACATCACTGAGTTTGTGGAACGTGTCTAACTATTTTATATTCATTTACTAACCATAAAAAAGCAAATTGTCGAGTATTGTGAAAAAGGTACTATCTGTATACTTTTTGCTGTTTCAGGGTCTCTCGATCGGTCTTTTTCTCTAGTTATTTGAATTATAAATAAAGTTACTACGAGTGTAGTCGAGACAATTTACAAATGAGAAAGCTCTACGAAAGAAAACTTACGTGGATTGACAGCTCTAATGAACGTGTTCCGTAGTTCCTTGGATAAGTCAACGCTAATGTCATAACCTAACAACAGGTTAACTCATTATTCTTCCATAATCATGCTATCGTGCTGGCGGTTAGTGTGTCGGGTTGTTGTACCTACGTTTACGAGTTCAAAACTGATCGAAGCCGTCGGTTTTTAAGGCCGAAAAAATCTTTCGTGCGCCTTCCTTCAGAGGGAAAGTAAAGCCGTCAGTCCTCTGACGTAGACTTATTGCTTGTAAAATATCCTCAAGCCTAAAAAAATTCTCTGAGTTAAATCTAAATCGCATGTTTCGTCACCCGAGTAATTCCTTTTTTCCCGGTAGATAGTGAAAAGAGCGTAGCGAAATTTGCGTGGTCAGACAGAAGAGCGCGCTTAATGACTCGAGTTTCGCCAGGTAGAAAAGGCATTAACGAAACTAAATTAAACTAAAGTCCCATCCTAAGAGGGTGACATCTTTTGAATGTCGGGTGTAGTTATTGATTTCATTTTATTCCATTTTTTTAAACAAAATATACAGATAATGCATGTTGGGATAAATCATGATGCATAACCTGAACGCCTTGTGCTGCTACTGTGCTGCATCTGCACTGCCGCCGGAACATGCACAACAGTAGTTTAAGGAAACTATCGCCGAGGAGATAAAGCGCTGCTGTATAAACGAGTAAAGAGCGATTTTAAAATTATAAACAAAACGCCAAAGAAATGCTGGCCGTTGTGGGCGCGCTCCCAGCCAGCGTGCGGGCGCGCCGAGTGTGGTGTCGCGTGTGAAGGCCCCCATCCCTGTCTCCGCGACCGCAGCAGTAACAAGTCGGCGCGGGACGGTGCGGGGCGGCGGGGCGCTGTCGGGTCGGCGCGCGTCGTGCAAGACGGCTTTCCGATTGATGTGGCTTCGTTTGAAAGGAGGCGGCGCCCGGTGTGGCCGGGCACCCGCGCCGGTGTGCGGGGAGGGAGCCGCGGTGAGGGGGCAGCGGGGCCGAAGGGGGCCGGGCGGATAGCTCCGCCGCCAATTGATATCCCACGGGAGACGGCCTTGCGCTCCGTCCAACGAGCCCCAGGCACCTGCCACGCCTGCGATGCTATCCACTCCCCCGCGCCGCGCACCCGGCCAACAAGTCCCGCTCGTTCGTGCTTTCGCTATTGCTCCTTGCTCTTCACACTGCCCCTCGCTCTTGTCCTCGTCTTCGTCCTCGTCCTCGCCCTCGCCCTGGCCCTCGCCCTCGCCCTCGCCCTCGCCCTCGCCCTCGCCCTCGCCCTAGCTCTTTCCCATCGCCTTTTTCCTCGCCTTCGCCTTTGTTATTGCTCTTTCCCATTCCGTCACCTTGGCTTTTCTCTTCAGCTACCCTCTCCCTCTCACCCTTCCCCACAGTCTCGTCTTCGACTTCGCCGTTGCCTCTCACACGGACTCGCCCTGACCATGGCCTTTGCCATCGCCATTGTGTTGGCCTTGGCTCTCACGTTCGCATATTCCCGCGCTCTTCCCGTCGTTCTTGTATAGCTCTCGCCCTCATCCTTAAGATTACACGTGGCCTTGGACATATGGCATTGAAAAAAGGTAAGCGAGAAATTTGCTCATTAAATTTGCCTTTTTCAGTCCCTAACACGAATATAATATCAGATAAACACCACAGTAGAAGACTGTGGTATTTATGTCTTATCAATTCGATATCATTACTTACATTGTAAACAGTCTGATTTAGCTCATTCAGCTGGAGCCAGCAGTACCAGTAGATAAGAAAAATCCCGGATGCCAAGACGAAAACATTCACAACAACGCTAACTGGACTAATGACCATTGCAGACGTTCCCCAAAACACTTAGGCACTTTTTAATTTTTATCATTCTGCTTAAGTGGCATTTTCTATCTAGTTTCAATCGTTTTCTAGTTTGAATTATGGACGGTATTCAACTGTTAAAATGTTCCGAATATCTGCCGAATAAGAATTATAAAACCTCCTCGAAAACATGGAGGAGGTATACAGAGGGGATGCCACAGGAAGGTCCTGTAACGATTTCTAGCACTGAAAGCAGAAGAAAAAAGAGAACTAACTATATTTGCTGTTTTGATGATCTATTCCAGTGACATGTTTTGGAATGTAGCCTAATTCGTTTAGGCATGTTTTCTTTGTCAAGAGGGTATGTTTGTTACAACAAGGAACAGTTTTGGGACGTTTTCTTGTGGCCGCCACTCGGGTCTGGCAAAACTCAGCTAACGTTACTTGTGACAATGGCACTGACATGGTCTGGACTGGCTAGACGTGAATCAACACCAGTGTCATTAAAATAAGCATACGTCTCCATGAAATTAACACTAACGTCCATGATGGTAAGATAACCTGTATGTGAATGATTTAAATATTTCATTTCTCTCGGTGAATTTATATAAATAGCTCCCCTAAAAATATTCAATTTATGCATTCAGTAATTTAGTGCATTTTAATGTTATTTTAACTGTTCCACAATAAAGCAATAATTATCATTAATTTTTATCGAAGTATTTTTTCAACTAGCAACAGTCCCCTCTAAAGGTTTTCTACACAATCTCTGGAAGAATTTATCGAGATGAAATCAAAATGAATGCAACGTACGAAACATATATACGAACGACATTGGAAAAAGACGGGTACTTTAAGAGAGCTTGGGAAAAGAAACCTGTAGTTGCACCTGCTCCAGTAATGCCAACTCAAATCCCATTATTTGAAAAATAAGGATTTTGAATATTTGATTTGTTTCAAACTTGTGGAAGCGAGATCTTCTGCTTTTAGTGGAGAGGAGAAAAAGAAATTAAGATTTCCTATCTCTTCTTTTATTCGTAAACAAAAAGTTGAAAATATCTTATTTTTATTGACATTGCAATATGTAACATGAAATTAGATTTTTTTACTGAAGTGTCTGAAATACTTTAAACTTTTTTTAAAAATTTTAAGTTGCTGCAGGATCGAATTAGGGGTATGGAAATACATAAATTTATAATAAAACAAATCAAATTGTAATAAAACAAATCAAATTGTAAATGGTTTTTTAGGCGAGGGATCGTTTAAGAAACGTGTATTCTTAACGCTCTCTTGAGCATCTCACAACTAATTTAATACTGTAACATAGGAATTTTAGAAAAGTACGAAAATGTACTTAACTATGTTCACTTGGGAAAAGAAACCTGTAGTTGCAGCTGCTCCAGTAATGCCAACTAAAATCCCATTATTTGAAAAATAAAGATTTTGAATATTTGAGTTGTTTCAAACTTGTAGAAGCGAGATCTTCTTTTACCCCATATGTTGAAGGTTTTAGTATTGTTCGTAGGGTGCAATTCTGTCCCAACACGAAAAATAAAGTTTCGAGATAAATGTGTTTAAAGTTTTAAGTGGTGGTTGAATTACAGATATCACACGCTTAGTGATTATTACTGCGAGAGTATTACTATAATGCTTCGTAAATGGTCGGTTGTAACAATAAAAATTATAAAATATTTTAAAACGAATGTCATAACTCGAAATTGGTAGTTTTCGAGTGGTGCCAGTGTCGCAGCCCACGCCCGATGTGCGAGGGAAGTAGTGGGGCTGCGTTGCCGGCGGCGCCCAGGCGCGAAGGGGCGCGCGAAGCCAGCGAGGGCGCGGCGCGCAACGGCCGAGACGAC
>BOPP01000050.1:898519-909452 GCA_017312745.1 Gryllus bimaculatus | reverse complement strand
GGAGGGTGAAAGGGAGGATGGGAGGAAGAGCAAGAGGGAGGGCGAGAAGAACGGCGAGAGGGAGGACGTGAGGTGAGGCGAAGGGGAGGGCATGAGGGAAGGGTTGAGGGAGGGCGAGAGGGAGGCCGAGAGGGAGGCCGAGAGGGAGGGCGTCAGAGATAGCGAGAGGGAGGGCGACAGGGAGGGCGAGAGCGGGTGACAGTGAGAGCGGGGCGTGGGCGGCAAGGGTATGGCACGGAGGCGCGGGTGGTCCGGAAGCGAATGCGGAGGCGGGTGTGAGGTCCAACCAGCGGCGAGACAGCGGCGGGGAAGCGGGGTGCTGAAAGCCGGGAGGGTAGATCGGCTTAACGCGGCGCGGAGAAGCTGCGTGGAGAGCCGGCACAGGGCGAGGAATGGCTGTGTGCTTGGGCTCAACAAGAGCGTCTTACAGAATTTCTGAAATGTACATGAAGTGGGCTTCAAGTATATTGAAAAGAGTTTTTTTAAATAGCCTCAATGAGAAGTAATAATTGAAATTTTCAAGTTTGTTTAAATCAAGCTTGTGGAGGTACAACATCACATACTTTCTTATTATACTGGTAACTCTTACTGAATATTTTTATATTGAACTCTCTATCTTCGAATCGAAGATCTAATTTGGAAGATCAGATTTCATTATGAAAACATAATTTGCAATGTTTTAGTTCTAAGAAGTCATCGAATATATTTAAAATTTTGTGGAATCCCAAAGGTTTATTTGAAATACTGACCTAGGCAATTTTATAACCGTACTTTCCTTCATTCGAAAAAACAATTGAAGACATTTTAGAGAACATTTTGAAAATGTTGATGTTTTATGTAAAATAGGGGAGGTCGAGGATAATTACCATTAGTTGGTAGAGTTAATTTTTTACGCAACTCCTGGTTACTTTCAAAAAGTTAATTGATGGAAAGTATAAATTCTTAACTATTTCGAAAGTCTGAATTTGATAAAAGAGGTCATGGGTCCTTTCTATCCAGGAACATGGAAATGTAAATATTTTATTCCTGATGATGGAGCAATCTTGTCTCTTGGACCGTAGTCTTTAGTGTTTAATGTAATGGACTTTAGACAACATTAATTCGGGGAGATCTCGTGAAACTGTAACCTTTCTTCTGAATTATGGTATCAATGCTGTAGTATACTAGAGCTCATGAGCCCTTTTCTATCCAAGACACAAGACACATATGAAACTGCAACTCTTTACTCTTACTCTCTGATGATAGCATTACTATGTGCAATTCTAAAATTAGTGGGGAGGAGAGAGAGAGAGAGAGAGAGAGAGAGAGAGAGAGAGAGAGAGAGAAGGAGGTCGAACTACCATTTGCGATCATAATATAAGTTTATAAATTAATATACGTAATCCTGGCATTGCTGCCCGATTTCTCACTGAGATCTTTCCAATTCGTGTTAACAAATGAATGTTTACTGTATGTTTTATAGGAGAATTTATTCAATCCAGTTCACGTTCCATGGAGAGGGAAATTAATTTACATTTGCACTGTTAAATAGACCCGTTAAATTGAATGTAGAATTGCGTTTGAAAACACAAATTTCGTTTTTTAAACATTACTTACAGTAATTAGGTAAAATAATGTATGTTTGGAACATGTATTAAAAGTGAGTATTTTTATTAGACACTGCAGACCCTCAGTCATGAATGTGCATTGAACGATTTCTACCCCTTATTTTATTTGCGTCCTTTTGCAGTAACAGAGGGGAGCATTTGAATACGCGTGTAGAGGCATCGTCAAACCGTTGCTTTGCGTGACGTCATGCGCCGAGAGAACGTGTCATGCGTCTTTTTTCTCTCTCCATTCTGTGTGTACACTTCTGCTGTAACATTCGAGTGACGTACGTGGGTTTCTCTGAATGAATAAGATATGTGCTTGCAAATGGAGGGATTTGACGTGCAGACAGCATACTTGAAGAGTGGAATAAAGAATTGCCTAATGGTATACTATATGACGGATTCTCTCACGTACCACTCTAGACTTACTTTAGATTAGGAGACGCAAAATAAACATACCTCGACTTAGTCTTCTAGTACTTTCAGAAGATGAAATAATAGAATTATCTATAATGATGACCATAATGACGAACGAGTAAATGTAGTGTTTTGTGTAGTGTAGTGATTATATTGCATAGGCGTGACATACCAATAAATTAATAGAGAGGCTACATGATGTTTGTCATTTCCCGTTTTAGAATGATAATAATTGCACGTCTACTGCACGATGCAGACAAATACCAAAACGTTACAGGAAATATTATGGGTAATATTTCGAATGAAAATATTTTATGATATAACGAAAAAGTTTTTACCGGACGAAAAACCTTAACTCTGAGGGCAGTAATCAGTACAGAAAAAGCTTCTTGAAGAGACGACGGTACAAAAGAAAGAATTTTCATCGCCTTTTAGATTAAAGAAATATTTTTAAAATGTTCTAACCAATGAATTTCTACTAATTCAATTATCTATACGTAGAACCAGAGAAAATGTCAGTGGCGTTTAAAGAACCGGAACCTAAGAAAATATCAATGGCGTTTAAAACATCAACTTCACCTATTCTCTTGAATATATCCAAAGGTTCATCAGAGCGCTTTTCACCTGAGCAACACTTCAAGTATTTTCATCTCACTGTACTTACATACGTAATAGAGTCTCGAGTTAATCGCTCACATTAGGCGTTCCCTTACTTCACCGATATTGGTGTCTGCTGGCTCAGGCAGGTTTAGGGAAAAGAGCCAACACCCCGTGTTTTCCTTTGGCCACACCGGCCCGTTGGTGAGTAAACGTCACCATCCTTTCATCGACTGCTTGTTTGGTGCGCAAATCCCATGCAAATTTATTACCGGTTTCGTTCCCCACGCTTTGACGGGCAACATTACGCCGGAGTTGACTCGACGAACGCAGTCGAGTAGTCAACCTCCAAAATGTCACCCTAAGCCTCGATGCATACTAATCGTCTTTGCGGAATTTTCGTGTATCCTTTCTCCTTCATTTCTCGTTCACATTTTCAAAGGATGAATTAAAAATGAATTTCAATTTGTCGGATTACGTTTACTAGTTTATTTTTTTGCATTGTCTTTTTTTACTCTAGGGGCGGTTTGTTAATTTGGATAAGTGCACGTAAAAGAAAAGGGCTTTCTTCGCTGAGATATATAATGTTAAAAGTTAATTCGCTTTCGTAACTACTTTCGATATAAATTTGAATAGACTGCTGCTGGTCATTTCAAGCTCTCGGGCATATATTGTAAATTAAATTTACGTTCTTTTAGGTTCGTAAATATTGGAAAGAGCTTGAAACCGAACACTATTTTCGACACGATGATTATTTCCGAAACTTCTTCTAACAAAACCCTGAGAAAAGTCAGTGAACTCGAAAATAAATATTCATCTGGTTTAGATGAATTTCCGGATTGTTCATTGGAAACTTGCGTACCTGCCTTTCAATATCCGTTAATTGACATTTTCAATGCTTCTTGATGCACAGAAATATTTCCAGATATTTTCAAATAGCTAAATTAAAGCTCCTTTTAAAAAAAGGGAACAAAAATGAAATTCAAAATTCTCAGCCTCTGACAACTCTGTTGTCAGTTTTCACAAAAATATTAGAGAGATTTTTCTATACGCGAATGGAGACTTTTCTCGGGAAAAACGAAGCGTTTTCAGACTCACAACATGGATTTAGAAAGTCAAAATCTACGGAAACTGCAAATATTTCCTTTTCTTAAAGGCGTTGCTTCATCAATGGACGAAAATGAAGCTTCGATTGGAATATTTTTAAATCTTTCGAAAGCTTTTGACGTCATTGACCATAACATCTTAGATAACCTCGTATCTTAAATATCGATCTCAAATAGTGGAAATACCCTTCTAGCACGAAAAATATTATTTACTTATCTTTCCGATTCTTCACCAATTAAATATGGAGCCCCGCAAGGTTCGATCATAGGTCCTATCCTCTTTCCTTTATAACGATATTCCTTAACGATATATATGCCTTCGTTTTAAAAACGGAAGAACGGTTCTGTTTGTCTGTGACGCGAATATTCTTTGCAAAGACGAAAATAAATCGTACGATTTCATAAGTTTCTAATTGATTTTGTAAAAACAAATAAATAGTTAATGAAGGAAAAACAGTTTCAATCCATTTTTGCATCTCAAATCAGCAATCGCATGCTCCATTGAAAATGAACAATATGCATTTAGCTGATGTTAAGATAACACAATTTCGAGACCTCTCAATTCAGTCAAACCTCAGATGGAATGAACATATAACAGAATTAAACACTAAATTAAGTTCATTACGTTACGCATTCGGAATTCTTTCAAATTCTGGGAGCAACCATGTGCATTTTGCAAATGTGCATTTCGCGCCTGAGATTTGGCATATTATTCTGAGGAAGCTCATCCTATAGTGTCTAGACGTTTAGATCGCAAAAGAAAATTTTGTAGCTTCACTATGCGCACGGTATTTTGAACTGTTCTTTTGCTTATAGTGGTAGGAGCATAGGTAAGCGCGAGTTACTTTTGCAAATATGTTTTCTAAAACTCGGGAAGGAAAATGGCAAGTTTTCCAAGTTTCGCTAGTCTCGCGTTTTTTTTATGTATCTTTAACTTTCACCCATTTTTCAACTATTTATAGCTAAAATGATGGGAAGGGATTCTAGAACTCAAGAAAACGTGCAACGTGATCTTCTCCCCCACCCCTATTCAGCTCTAAGCCCCTGATTGGCCTCCCGACATATGTGCTAGTGTAGTGCATGAATGTGTGTGTGTGATGTACGTGTGTAAGGGGAGAGAAGATCGCAGACTCGTGGCAGGTCCATGGCTCGTGTGTTTCGTTAGTACTGCTTTGCATTCACCTGCCAGTAATGGGTGAAACCATGAAAAACTAGCGATCGGAGTCGCCAGCGACTACAATTCTTCTCCACTTCAGACGGTCAGCAGTGGGACGGGAGAAACCATGGACAACTGTGGATTAGAGCGGCCGGCCACTACAATTCTTCTCCACTTCAGATGTTCAGCAGTGCGGCGGGATGATGCGAACATAGTTTCTGCTTCCTTGCCGACGCGCGATTGAGCGAGACTAGCGTACCGGGAGCTCTAAATATTTGCGGCCAAATATAATGCGGGTATTAATAGACTTATTAAATACGTTGCATCAAAGGCGTTTACCTTCCGACAAATATATTACGTCGACTAACGTGGCGGACAATTGCTCTCATAGTGCGTGCGAAAAAAAACTGCAAAAGGTTTAAGGTTCGAGTCCTGTGGAAGCCATGTATGTGTTTTTCTTTGTGAGTAGCGCGCAAGAAAATGGCAGATCCCCACGTATCTCAAAATATAATTGATTTAATTTATTATCGCACTATTGCTTTGTGGCGAAAAAACACGGGAGAGGTGGCTTAAAGTACCAACCGATGTCACTGCAGTGCCTCTGGACGGGAGGATCTAGGTCCTGAGAGTGGCGAGATTTTCGACACTGGCTTGTCATCTAGGTCCAATTCTGTCACTGTCGGGAGAATTCTAGCAGCCGGCTGCTCTCATCGGTAGTTTTTGTAGTTTCTCCGATCAATACCAAGCGAATGTCGGAGTAGTACCCTATCAAACGGGCCACGGACCGCGCGCGATCTTCCCTTCCTCTTCCTTGTCCTATCCTCATCCTTGCACACACACACACACACACACACACTAACATGCACTACACTACCACACATGCCAGAAGCCCGGTTGGGGCGGTGCCCCGCTGGTCGGAGATACCTGGTTGGGGAAAACTCCACTAGCCGACGGTAGGTCGGCGCAGATATCCGCCATACAGCTGGGGAAAGATCACTGCCACCAGACCACCGCCACCGCCAACATGCACTACACTTTCGAGATTAACGGCCCTTAGTAGTGGGTGTGTCAGAAATTAGCGATAAATACTCAAATCATTCTAAAAGTGTGTATTTTATAACCTTTTGTGGAATTTCGACTTTGTTTCTTGCAGGAATGTCATCCATGATGTGACAATGTTGCTGTTTAGGAAGAGTATTTTTGTACGTTCATTTAATGCTTTGAATAATTTGAAAAGTTAAATGATAATAATTCCCCTTCCTTATAATATAATTAGTTTATTCTGAATATACGATTTTTTACGGGGGACTGATTTTAAGAGTAAGAATAGTGGAATTCGCTATAAATGAGATGACATGGCGCTTCCGCTACATGCAAACGTGAAAGTTCCTGCGCTAGTGGGTGCAGGGTGGACAGGGTCCGTGCTCCGGTGGATCTCAGTAAATTACGTGCTATCCTGTACCGCTAAATTACCTGCCAAATTACCCACCTAACGAGCGTGCAAGGTACGCTGTTGGCGTGTTTGTGGCGCGTTTGAGAGGTCCTGGATTCGAGTCTCGAAGCCGTCTGCTTTGAAGGAGGTTTCGTGCGATCGTGTATTCCATCTTCTGGCGTTTCTCTTGGTACATCAAATTTCGCAAACGCGTGAAAAAAATAGATTTAAAATTAAAATGGGACTAAATGCACTCTCACAGTAATTTCTTGTTTTCTTTGTAGATATGGCTGTGATACAAAAATTTTCTTATTTCACAACTTCAAGAGTGGCAACGTTCTGTTGAGCTTTGAGAAAATTTTAGAGGACCACTGTGAAACAGAACAGAAATTTTACGGGAAATCGTTTTGACAGCTTGGAGATGTCTTGTAAAACACATCATCAGTTTGCTCCTAGAATGTTTTTTTTTTTCAAATCTAATATGAAAACTGCTTTAGAAGGTTGGAAATCTAAGAGTAGAGAGTCGTCAATTCCGTTATCATTCGTTGTAATTAACCTTATCTATATGAGGCTGGAACATATGCAGTATATCTAGTATAATACAGAAGATATATATATATATATATATATATATATATATATATATATATATATAATTGTTTCATTGTTGGATTTAATTTAAATCATTGTATATTGTAAACAATTTACTAGATTTAAATAGAAAAGAATCCAATAAAATCGACTTCGATTCAAGAACACTAGTATAATTAAATTGCAGAAGAAATACTTATTCGTCCTGAGTGACTCGAGAAGTCTGCGTGACTTGAGATGTTCGTATGTCTATACCGTTGTCTGGTGGTCTTCCTTGTATGCTGCAAGCCATATGCTTGTTTGGCAGCCTTCCCGTTGTTTTTGCTTCCCATTGGTTAGTTCATGTAATAAAATGTCATTAAAATTAGTTATTTGTTCAAAAATATTTTCATATTTTGAAATTCTAGATATATAAATTCTTAAAAAAGCTTTATTAACCAAATGCTAAACAGAATAACTGTATATAATATTC
Organism: Gryllus bimaculatus; assembly: GCA_017312745.1. NCBI lineage: Eukaryota > Metazoa > Arthropoda > Insecta > Orthoptera > Gryllidae > Gryllus > Gryllus bimaculatus. Next base: position 902,092 of record BOPP01000050.1, on the reverse strand, counting down.
TAAAAAGAATGAGATTTCAACAAAAGTGAAATGTTTCTGAAAGTAATTTATTTGGACGATATATAAATTGTTACTTCCTTCTTGTTGAGTACTAGGTTACTCTGAAACGACACCATAGCAGACGTGTAAAAACACTGCCTCGTTGAATCTGTCGAAAACTTTGTCGTGTTGCAGCTGTCACGCCCTTAGATTTTTCCTTTCTTTTTCCCTTTTTCTTTTTCTCTTTCATTCCTTCAGCTGCCTTTTGAGGCGATGTGGTGTGCGTTCGACATATCTACAGGCCCTTTTATTGTCCACTCGTTCCGTCTCTTTGTGCAACAACTCTCCACTCATGCCGAATTCTGTCACCCATGAGAGAGCGTTACAAACAATTGTTATTTCGACAGATGAAGTTTGCTATTGAGTTTCATTGAAGTGTGTTGCGAATATTTGTGATGAATCATGCGACTTCGTTTATCTGAAGTAAAAATCGCTGCATGCAACCAATTTGAGATGAAACAAAATATCATTAAAATGTTTTAAATTTAATTACTTCCAGAATCTCCTTTTGAAATTTTTAAATTGAACATCACTTCCAGTTTTTTTGTTTTAGACAATATATACTATTTCTCATTTACTTGTATTGAAATGAGAATTTATTAATATCGTCGTTAATCTATCATCTCGTGATTCACAAACAAACAAACAAAAACATCACCTGAGATCGGAGATTGTTCCTACAATTTTTTTGTCATAATGTAATTGTTTGTAAACTTAAGAAATTATTTAATACATTATCATTCCCAAGTGAATAATCAAATAATGTAATATGGAACCATAATGTTTTCTTCTAATCGCACAAGATAATTGTAGAATTATCATGCTGCAACGTAAAATAAATTCGTCTATAATTTAAGAAACAAGAATTAATAGATACTTCTTTTAACTAAACGGAGATTTATGGGCGGGATCTTTGTATAACGTAAAGATTAATTTGTACTCTGTTAAAGAATCAAACTTTTGTCAATATTATGGTTATTATTTCACATTTTGTGGATATGCCTTGACCACAGAGACGCTTGGCATACTGAGAAAATGTTTAGATGTCTCCATAAGTTATTAGTTTTACTGTCTGTACGTTTTTTACTTCTATTGATTGATACTGGAGAATGTAGTTATTTCAGTATATATTTTTGCAATGTTTGTCATTAAGGAAAACATCATTTGTATCCAAGGCAAATTTCCTAATTATAATTTTCATTTAATCATCTCATATTTAATTTGAATTAATTAGAAGATGCCTTGCATGAAATGGTTCACACCTATGCTTTAAACTGCCCGTTAAACTTCCCCGGTCTTTAGTTTGCTAATTCGACGCACAATCTGTTTAAATCGCGCTATTAGAAACCACATGACTACAGGCACGCGTAAACGTTTAGAAATGTGAGGAATTCGGCTATTTGTCAGCCCGTTGCGAAATAATGCAGAGGATAAGGAACGCGGTAGGTGCACAAACGGATGGAATTTCTGGATGAAAATGATCTCGAATTGCTGTATGAAATATTGTTTGACTGCATTCCAGAGGTGGAAAAACTTGAATGAGGTTCTTCATTGAGGTTACGAGAGTTTTTTCTTGCTATTCTACGTATGTTTGATGGAACTATGATAAAAACACGCAATCACATTTTAAAACGTTGCACAATTCTAAATTAGATTCATTTATGATCTTGAATTTTGTATTCGACATGCATTTCTCTCGGACTTTTAACATAAAATAGAGGTAAAAGTTTTGACATATGAATATTACATCGAATGCAAAATTCCATTAACCATATAATCCTCCTAAATTTTTTTGAAACGTCATTTCAGTCAATGTCATAGGAGTGTTTTTTTCATCGTGTCTGTTTTGTTTAATTACTAATTAATTGCCTCGCGGTAGCCAAAATCCCTTTTGGGCATTAAATATTGAGTGACAAGTAAATTATGACGTTTGAAATTAAATATATTGTTTGACAAGCGTCCATCCCCTCAAAAAGGTAGAAGAAGTAATTTTGAAAAAAAAATTCAATGAATACGGAAATCTTCTGTTTATATTTTTGCATAGTTTCTTATGTTTCAACGCAGAGCAGTAGAGCAACTAAAGGGGTTATTTGTAATGTACAGCTCAGGTGATGTTTTCTTATAAATAATTTTATATTGTTAATGAATTTACAATTTACTTTTATTTCTTAAATAATAGTTATATATAATAAAATATAACTATTATTAAATAATAGTTATATATAATATTAAATAATAATAATATATATTTATAGACAATTAAGGATATGTACCATTGTCTTGGTTGCGCTACAGTGGTAGCATGAAATATGATACAATGACGATTTTAATGGATTTTGAATCTTAAGATGGATGTGTAAGGGCATAGCGCCACAGAAAAGCAATCTTTAGTTACCAAACAAAAAAAATTAAATTCATGGACAACAATTCAAGAGCGTTTATTATTTGAGAAACCTGTAATACTGTAGTAATTATTTATTATATTAATAATTAATTATAATATAAAATTTAATAGAAATGCCTAGAAATTTAACAGAAATTTCTAATAATTCTTCAATTTTAGTTTCAACTAATAAAATATAATATTAGGCTAAAAAAACAGCTACTTATTTCAATAATATGTTGCACTTATCAAAATAAATTTTCTGCTCTTCTTTCTTTCATGTGGCCTTGCTGTAATGACTTTCGATTAATGAAAGAGGTGTGGCACCAGATCGAATGTAAAAGTCTTCGATCAGATGGTTACTCTGTCGTCGAATCGTTCGATTGCCACTGAGCACTCGACAGCTCTTTTGACGGCGCCGTTTCGAAAGAGACCACCCGGGAGAGCCGAGTTGTGGACATTCGCTAAATAGACAAGTCGAAGCCCGAATGCGAGACGGCCGCGCCAGGAGTTTTCCACCGCCCAACGCCCACCGTCGCCCCGGGCGTCAATCGCGACTGCCAATGTCTGCTTCTGTTTCGGCTTCGGTTCCTTTTCCGCCTGTCACAGCCGCCGTGGACGACGACGCGGCGGTGACAGGAGGATGTCGATGTGCCCGCCCAAGACGATGGATCGATCTTTTCTTTGTTCTAGTTCCTGTCCTTTTCCGTATTGGGGACGTACCTGAACTCAGTATCATACGACGTTCCCCAGAACCATTTGTTATCAACGCACGAATGAACCAGTATGAACAAGAATATCATACACTTACGAAAGAAAAATGGAAGTCTGTTGCTTTACCTTCGTAGTGCTGTCTTTGTATTAAGTAAATTTATATATTTGTTGTGCTGTAAAGGCCTCTTTTTATTCTTCGTTGGGTTGGTATAATTGGTGGATTGTGTCAAAGGTTATTAGAGCGCAAAGAGAAATGAAGGCAAGGGTAAGTAACACATCCCACTTCCATCGCGCAAAGTGCTAAAAAATGGGGTTCATGGAAACAGGTCCCTCTGCAGGTTGGCCCCGCTCGCCAAATATGGCGGGAATGTTGGCGAGGGGTTCGAGTCGATGAAGACGACGGGGCCGCGCGCGGCTAGGAAGCGGCGAAGAAGGGG
>BOPP01000050.1:874070-885139 GCA_017312745.1 Gryllus bimaculatus | reverse complement strand
GGCGGCGCATGGAGGAACGAGGAGAAGCGAGAAGGGGCAACGAATAAAGCGAGAGCGGAGAAGAAACGCGGGGAATACGGCACGGATGTTGAAGAAAGGGAAAGGAGGAAATAAAGATGAAACAAAAAAATAGGTATACGGAATGAAAAAATGAGTTGATAGCAGATTGGAAAGCTGCGTAAATATGTGGAGAGAATGATTCGGGAGTGAATGATTCGGCGGTGAATATTATGCGAGAGTAATACTGGGCACCTTTTAAGAAGAAAGACGTGAGAAACTAGAAACACAAACAAAATAAAATACTTATACGGAGATAATAAATGGAGACATGAGAACAAATGAGGAAGCTGATGTGTGGGATGGAAGATCGATGAAGCAGTGAGATGGATGTACGCAGAGACGGAGAGAAAATGTGGAATAACACTGGAAGTTGTGACAAAATTATACTGGCAGTATAGACAAGAAAGACACGGCAGAAGAACGAGCAGCTAAGAGAAGAAAGAGTTGAAATGGGGAAGAACAAGTATGAAAGCAGACAAGGGAAAATCACGTAAGTTGTGAGGAAATGACTGTAGGGAGCAGGTCATACTAACAAGAATGCCAACAGAAAACTATACGTAGGGGCGATAAAATGCAATAAATAAATAAAAGTTATTATAGTGGAAACAGGCCTGGAATACGTAAGGAACGGAAAGTAGTTTTTCTTATTAGGATTTAAATTACTTCCGGCGAATCGAAAAGGAATTGGAAACGACAATGCTTCAAAAAGAGAGGATTAAAGAACTAACGATAAATAATGTGATAATAGGGTAATAAAAATCCTTCGGAAAGAGTGCAGAAAGGACAAGAGTAAATTGAAATATAGCACTACTTTCTATACAAGTGTCTGAAAAAATTTGTCTGAAAAAAAAAGACAATACATACTAGTCTTCATGCGGTAGATTTAATATTTTCGAATAGAAAACGAAAGACTAGCCACTAATGCCAGGTGAACGTGTCTACAATTTGAAATACAGAATAACATACAGAGACCGATGAAGTAGAAGTGGTCCCAGCACAGAAAGGGAACACAAGAAAGAAAGATTAATTATGAAAAATTGTGAGAGAAGAAACGTGATTGATGTATCTGCAGACGTAATCCGAGGCTCGAAAGAAAGGTGTGGTAGAGATGAAATATAATGGACGTTGAGGTATCGAGGGCTTTTTAGAAAAGGATACGAGAAGAGATGCAGATGAAGGAATGGTTGTAAGATGCAGAGATAAAAAACGGGTAGAGGAGAGATGGGTGTGTGTTATAGCAGAGATATGGGTAGCGTTGAAGTCATGGGCTTTAGCCTCTGCTCTGATCTCTTCCTGTGTGGTGTGTAGGAACATGGGCACGATAGCACACGATATAAGAGGGTTGGAAGAAGATTGAAGACATAAGAACGTTTGGGAAGGAAATATTATGTAGAAAAGTAATAAAAGTGAATAAGAGATAGAATTGATGAGTTGAAGTAGAGATTTGATGAAAAAAGGAGGGAGATGAAGGGTGACGAGGAGAGAAAAACGAAAGTGACAGACGGGAAACAGGCGGAGAGAGCGGACAGGAGAGATCTGGAAATACCGTGAGGTTCTGTGGGCAGGAGTCGGAGACGAGAAGCTGACAGCAGGGCGGAGAGATTCGACTTGCTTGCAAATAACCGGCTCAGGACCCGGAAGGCAGGACTGGAGATGCGGGGCGTGGCAGGACGAGGCGGGGAGGGAAGGAGAGAAGGCGTGCCGGAAAGCGCACGTGACGTGGGGGTAGAGGGAGTGGGGGGGGGCTGAGGCGAGGCAAAGTGAGGGGTGTTGCAGGCCTGGGCGTAGTGGTAGGGAGCGCATTCACCACGTGATCGCGACCTAAATGGCTGGTCAGGCACCTTCCCAGCCCCGCTTCTACGCACCCCGCCCACGCCCCCTCTCCTCGTCCCACAGCCGAGCCATCAGTACGCTCGTCGCCCCTTCCAAAGGTCAGAGATCGGCCCTGATTGACTGCGAGCGGCCCACTCGCTCCAACATTCATAGCGCCCGATTTAATGAAGAAGAGGAAATTGGACAATCGCTTTCCTATTACCTACGTTGCGGGCTCTATTACGTCGCCGGTTTTATAATGTATTGTGGACCTTCGGCAATCTCATCAGTGTTTTATGTTACATCATTTTCACCGCTTGCGAATCGATGTAGTACTTCTGTTTTCGGGACACTTCGTTAGGTTTAAATCACTATATTTTCAATTTATCCTCCTACACGCAGTAATCTTGTCCTAAACCAAATATTTGAAACGTGTAGTATCCATGAACATGATTTGGAATTGTGTATTTCAGTTTTTTTAATTCTTTGAACTATCAGAAAAAAAATATTTTTAAGTCCCTTGTAAACCTTGATTACCTTATTTAATTGTAACTATTTAGAGTTTGTGGTTTGAGGAAATCTACCACAGAGAGGTTTTATAAAGGATACAACAATTACTCCTTCTTGAGGTACAGTGAAGGTTTCTCCTTCTTCAGGGCGAAAAACATTTGACACATGACACGTTGCATTTGATCAGTATTCGACATTATGAAACAAGATGATATTTGCTTGTTGAGATTTTTTCTGATGTATTTATTGCTTATCTGGAGTTTATTGCTATTTCATTGAAATGTTTTTTGGCTTAAAAATACTTTGAAACTCTGTGTTTGGTTCTTACTAGTGTGCTAACAAAGTAGCGAGTTATTGTCATCTTTCCTTAAACAAGATCTAAGTCTTGTTTGCTTCGGTTTCACATAGTATTAAGATTCTTAGAATAATCGAACAATATTTAATTCAATGCCCTCTCGTTTTTTCAACAGCTTCTGTGATTCTGAAAGGTAATTTAGAAAAGTTTGTAAATGGAGTTTAGAAACATCCAATGTATAATTTGTATAAAAGTTCTTATTGTTCTAATATCATGCAATAATAATAATGAATATTCCAATAGTAGTAATAATAATAATAATAATAATAATAATAATAATAATAATAATAAATCCCACTTAAAATTTGTTCTTTTATCCAGAAATTCTGATATTTTCATTGACAATTATTTTTTCCTTCTATACTGTACAATTTGTTTTAACTTACGTGCTTTTTAAAGAATGATTTTCACCGAAAACTTTTCTTCTCGCCCCCCCCACCTAACATCGAATCGATCAAGGCAGTTTGATCAACAAAGAAACAAACTTTGATACATGCTAAATATCGTTACGCAAAAGGAATTAAAGTTAATATGTTACTCTCTTGAGAACACATTTATATTTACGAGTAAGAAGTAAAGTAATAACTATCATATTTACTGCGCTCGCGAATTCATTCTGGCAAAGCGAATAAACACTCGCTCTCTGTCCGTGGCTCTCATCACATTTTGTGATCATCGTCGTCACGAGCCTTGCTAGCCTGGTCGCGGAGTCGCCTCTGCCTCCGCCGCCGCCTCCGCCGCCGCCGCCGCCGCCCCCGCGGCTGCCCGCGCGCTTTCTCAGTCATTTGTTCTCCTCCATTGCCATTCTACTTTTTCTTCGTTACCCCAGCACCCTCTCCCGCGAGCTCCCATCTTAAGATAGACCTCCGCGCATCTCCCTCGACGTGCAGCCAGCCAGCCAGCCCGCCCGCCCGCCTGCCTTCCATCTCATCATGCCACGCTATACAATCCTTTCCAGAAAGCTCCGCTCCCTATCCTGCTACGTACCGCACTCACGATGATGTCTTTTTCCTATGCCGCCGCCCCCGCTCCACCCACGCCCCCGGACTGGAAGCTCTTCTTCTTCTTCTCTATTACACGCAATTCCGTCCTCCCGGTTTATCGCTCTCCGCTTTCCGTCGCGTCTTGACGACGCTGCGCGAGGCGCGTCGTGTTCTCTTCATCCCAATCAACGTCCTGTAAGCGCAGTTTGCTCTTTTCTTTTGTGTCTGCCAGACACCTTTCGAGGAAGTTACTCGCGTTCATGAAATCATTTAGCATGGCCACCGCCTGCGGCTGGTGGTGGTGGGAGGAGGCACTGCCTGGACGCTTGTTTATAGGCCTTCGTGTTGACGCTACACGTGCTGTGTAATTGAAGTTGTTGTCGGTTGCGAAGGAAGTAAACATCATTAGAAGTGCATTTAAATATTCTTCGAGGAATGCGTCACGTTCACGATATCATTACAAGTGGTAATACTAAAATAAACACCTTATTACATTTTCCTTGGTAATGAAGGAATTTGACCGATGTGAGTTGCGTTATTTTCTTCTTAATGATTTGTTTTCAGGGTTTAAAACTGTGTTTCACTTTCACGTTCTTAAAATATGTTCGTAGTAGTTCGTTCACCATCGTCCAACACAATATCACACACTTTTATATCACATAAAAACGTTTAATGTTGGATAGAGCTTGGAAGTGAATGCCCATACGGATATTTCATATCATTTCACGTATTATACGAAAAGTAGAATGTTAAAACTTCATGATATTTTATGCTGTCCTTTGAAAAATTGTAGCACACATTTCTTGCATAGATAGCACAATTTGCTCTCGGAATACTTCTTCCTTCTTTCCGCAGTACTTCCTCATAGAACATCTGCGTAAATTGTCTCATAAATACCTCTTTCGTTAATCTGGAACATCATATGAACTCAAACCGTAGGCTATGGCTCCCCACTGCCACCAACCATCAATTTCTCCGAAATTGCCCTGCCTTGAAATAATTGACTAGACGCGAAAAGCCAATGATTTGCATTTAGGCAGCTGGCTAATAACGATAATTAACTTAAGTAAATGCGGCCCCTGGAATTGCGCTTTCGTTCTCGCTCCAGTCCGGCGCGGCGTTCATCTTCGTCCCACAGCGCCAGTGCATCGCTGCTGGATCTTTCTGCGCTCTCGAGTCATCATCCTGTTTAATGCGCGAATAGCAACGAAGCTTACATCTTCAGCCCATGGAGACCCTCGGTGTCGTCACCCTGCCTTCGCCCCGCCCTTCCCGCTCCGCCCTCGCCGGCCCTAATCCTCTGCTTAGGCATCGCCCCGCGCCTCCCAATCCCCGCCGCTGCCTCGCCGGTCCTCAGCGTCCCGTCCCCTCCGGTCGCGCGCGCCTAACTTCTCTCTCGCCCCCCCTACCCGCGCCACCCCTCCCCACCGCGACGTTCGACGTCTCCGTGCATCGGGACGCTGCCGCCGCCCAGCCCAAACCCCCGTGGTCTCCTCCGAGAAGCGACAAACTAAACGCTGTTATCTCCACTCAGCTGTTAATATGAACGACGAAGCCCTGCGGACGGCGGGCGGGAGGGACCAGCGCGCGCTCTCGCAGGGGGGGGGAGGCGAGAGGCAGTGGAGCGTTCGTCCCCGCGGGGACCAAGGCGACCTCTCGCCTCTCCAATCCCCGCCCCGCCCCCGCCCGCTGCGTCGTCAGCCATATTACGCGCGCGACTTCAGCCCGTGTGCTTGCGCTGTTTGTAATTTGTGTAAGCTATTTATTATGCAAATGACCACGGAGAGGCGGGTTTGCTCGCGAAGGGGCGCGGCGCCACGGAGGGGGGGCAGGTGCGCGTGGGCGGCACGGAGCGGGCGGGCCGGGCAGCTCCAAATTCCCCGACCGCCCGACCGCCGCCGCCCGCCCGCCGACTGCTGCGTCCGGCCGTGTGCGCCGCGTCGCCGAAAGGGGGCGTGGCGCTGGCGGGCCCGCCGGTTACGTCACCGCCCGGAGCTCGCCGCCCCCAGGGCGTGAGCGAGGGATGCGGGGCTGAGACTCCCCCCGGGGACTGCCTGGCAGGGTTTGCGGGAGAACTTCCTCAAGGCAGCGTCACGTTTGATGGGAATACTCAAACAACGCAAGTTATTTCTTAAATAGGTTGTTTCGGAAAATGGCCAGCACTTGAATTTATATTTACAGGAAATACATAACAATTACTACGTATCCCTGCTTGTTGTTTTTAATATGTAGGGAATAATTGTTCATCTCTCAGCATAAACGGGTAATTCATAAACGTCTTTTAGACATTCAGTTACATCTGATCACGATGATCCCATGTACAGCATTCCATGCTTCACGATGTGAACTGACTTCAGTTTCTGTGAGGAATGACACAAACCCCAGGAAAGTTTTAAGTTTTAAAAATGGTGTTGGAAAACGACGGTAATATAACTGTAGATCCCTTTTCTACAATTCCACTGTCCTTTGAGCAACATAGCAAGTGGGCGAGAAGCCCATTCCCGTTAGTACACTTCATTTAAAAATACAAGTACGAAAAAATTGTTTTAGATGTAGATGTAAATTGTTTCATGTACCAAAAAATGTATCAGTGTATAGTTTATTTGTTATCTCCTTGCAAACAGGTTGGTGGAGAGTTGAAGACGGTGGAACGTATTAACCTAAATACTACTCAAGCGAAAGGGACGACCTTAAACTTGTGTGATAGCCGGACTCTTTGGATCGCTAACTGCAGAAATGCAGTTATCTCATTAATGCAAGAAATTTCCTAATTTTACAAAAGAAACAAAAACTATAAAACCCGTTTTAAGAAAATTTTCTGTTTACGATGTAGTTTTGCATGTGAATTCACACGTTATCGAGAGGCCAATACTTCCCTTTCTGCTGTACGAGATGCATTGACTTGCTCATAACACTCCCCGCCAACAAAAAATATGTAAAATTGGACTAATTGCCTTTCTGCAGTTATCGATTCCTCTACCCTCCACCTCTGGGTACCTGGTTCAAATTCCGATCGATCCATGTGGAGTTTGTGGTGGACAAAGCGGGTTTTCTCGAGGATCTTTTGTTTTCCATGCTCGCCCTTCCACCATTGCTTCATCATCGTTCATACCATAGCGTCATCATAATGAACCTGCTAGCCTTTAAACACTGGATAATGGTTGGTTTAAGCACGAAAATGTATTATAAAGAGTGCATACGAGGTACGTCATTTCAGGTGTATAATATCAATGCCAAAGTGCTTTGCACAATGACTAATAAAATTTCCTCTCATTTTGTAGAGGCATATGACGATATATTCTGCGGTTCCTAAAAATAGAGGATTGGGCGTTTAGTGAGATAAATGGGTAAGAAAACTGTAAAGAATTGTCGGAGAAAAATTGTTTATTGGGATATACACGGTGAACAAGAACAGTAGTGCTAAAAAACACATCATCTTTCTCACAGATGTAATCTGCAATATAATCCTAAAAATGCACAACTTTATTTGTGAAAATCCAGCGAGTTATGAAGATAATAAAATCATAAACACCATATAACTCACAGAAAACATGTTATTACGTATTTCTACTAATTATTGTTTAACATGTTTAAGAGCAAATTGTATTAGATAATACAGAAATGCCAATTTCTTTAAGAGATGCGATTTTTTTAGCACTACTGTACATTTTGATATGAAGAAAATGAATCTTATACAAGAATGAGGCAGTTTTGTCAATGTCTCTTCTGAATACAATTTCTCCAAAATATTTTCTATTCAATGCGTTTTAAGAAAAGCATAATAATTATTTCCAATATTACTTGCCTGTTGAAGAATCGTGAAAAGAAGAATGAATGAGTTTGAGATTATGGTAAAGACAAGACTACATTACACCTCAAGTAAGCACTCTGTAACAATGTGAAGTACTGCGCCTCTTGAAATATCTATTTTCAGAATATTCTATACAGCACTAATGCCCAATGATATAGAAGTTGTAATATCTATTTTAATCACGATTTTTTATCATGCAAACTTTTTTTTAATATGAATTTTTGAACCAATCTACTGCATTTCTTAATACAGACCTCCTTCGTTATACATTAAAACAGTTTTACATTACATTTTTGCTTTGCAATACTTTTCACCTTCAAAATAATTATTACTCTTGATCAAACGTTTGTACCACTCAATGACGTCAAGAGGTTATTATGAAGGGGTTATAAGAGTTTTCTAACATTTATGACACTGACATTTGTAGAAACAAATATTTTAACAAGTATTTATGTACGCCAGTAATTTTGCAGAACTTGCTAATTCTTCAAGAAAACATTTTAGCCAGGTTATCTCAAACCGAATTTATTTACATCACTCTAATATGCCATTCACATAGAAGTACTTTCCTGAAAGCTGTGTTTCCAGATAAATTGTACTATTGATGAACTCTTGGCTATTGCCTCTCGCGCTATAATTAAATGGCAAAGTTTGTAGACAGTTTCTCTAATATTTGTGTTTTATTTCAGGTAAGTATGCCGAGAACGCTGAGACGAATAGGCTAATTCGCCGTGTACGTGAGTACAGAACCCTTTATTACGGCCTATAGATGAATTCAGTGCTGGGTTGTCAACATGATGAATGTGCGTTAATACAGACGGATGCAAGCTGCTTGAATATTCATTCCCAAATACTCCATCATATAATATGATATTCGAATGTACTTTCGTTGTTCATAACGTTGCCGAGTAAAGTGTGTTTTATTGGATTATAATGAACCCTATCTGAAACGACTTTCCTTAACGATCGAGACGAATCGAAAAATATTTCCTAGAATTTAATATAGCATGTGGAAGGGGAAAGAATTGAAGGGGAAGAGTCCAGTCGGATTGTTCTCATATTAAACATTACTGAAAATGTACTATATTTTCAGCTGTTAATTGTCGCATCCAAATTTGTACTCATTTTGTGTGCACAAATTACATATAGTTGTGTAATATCCACACTACGCGATTTCATTGAAATTATTGAGTCCTAGTAAACCAGTTACCAAAATCACCGTTATCTGTCTGTACAGGAAGCATTTATTTATTGCTCAGACAGGTGTAATAGCATATAGTTGGGAAGAAATGTCTCAAAATACTTTAAACAATATTTACGCAATTTGTGTTAAAATAAATATATTACTTTTACTCATTCCATTCACAAAAATACTTGGTCCATTCCATGATGGAACGCGGCGCAATATTTCAAGAACAAAGGCATGCATTTAGGTATTCTGAATGAGTTGTTTTGGTACTTTCTTTCCAGTAATGTGTGTCTAATGAGACTTTTTTCCTTTCCAAATACAGGCGAGAGTAGTAGAGGAAAATGCCCGTTTAATATATCTCAACCCCAGACAATATGTTTAATTTTTTTTCTGTAAACGAGCTGGATTTAATAACATAGCGACTTTCTCATACATTAAGCGAATTTTTGCAAAAAATTCATATGCAAGGTACATTAACTCGCTTTTATTATTCCGTAGTAACGGCCTGATTTTCATTACATCTGTTTAAGAGAAAGAACTCAAAAAATGAATTGAATACGAGGGTCTGGTACGGTGATGTTTGGTGCTCGAAAACAGAGAATTACATCACTCTTAGAAAAAATGTAATCGCTGTGTGGTATATATTACATTACATACGCATATTGCGTTGCATGGTATTTTGCATTGCATACTGTATTGCAAACGAGAGGAGAAGTACTCGAAACCTTTTATTCTGTAGTACATTTTTTATCGATATATTGTTCATAAAACTTCGGGAGTATTCTATTAATACAATAATGAAAGTCACCAATTTCTTATTGCGAAAAGGAATAAAAGCCTGTCTTCATTTTGTTTTTACTTATTATATTTATTTACTTCTATTAATAAAACATTGGTTGTAATATTTCGAAGCCTACATTTTCTGCATTTCGTAACGCATTTAATTTTACAAAATACAATAAATCACTTAAAAAGTCAATGTTGTTTTTAATTAATTTGGAATAACCACATCATTTTATATATTGTTATAAAGTACTTGTAAGCAACGCTCACTATATGAACATGTTCATGTGTGCTGAATGCTTAAAATTCTAGTCAGGTAATAATTTCTTAAGAAATGTAAGGAATATATTCATCCGAGATTTTGTGGTATAAATTTCAGTTGTCCACGTTACTTAAGTAGAGAATTCATTATTAAATATTTATAGTTGATTTTAGAGTTAATTGAAATGTATGTAATCATAATCTAGTTTGAAAGTGTACATTTTATAAAGGCTGGTGCTCTTATAACCACTGGTGATGAGGTAATTCTCCCGAAAAGTTGTTTGGAAATGATTTTATAATACATGAAATGAAATCTTTTTTTTTTTGTAGACAGATAATTTCATCTGTTGAACTCCAAATAACTCTTACAAATAACAAAGTTGAAAATGTGCCACTTAGGTCAGCTATATGATGATAGGGTTACAATTTTATAACGTTGTATAAAGTAATATATAAATATTAAAATGTTTGATTGTTTTGTGTATATGTAGTAATTTTAGAAAACGCTCCCACCAGAAATATTTCTAGGAATTCTTAAATAGCATAACAATTATTCTATTCTGTTCTTTCTATTGTACTATACCCTTTTCTATTCCATGCTATTATATTTATCAATGATTGGTAAGCCACTCTTTGTGCACTAGTGTTTGGAAGGTACACGAAATCCCATAGACTGCGGCAGGCCGTGATATACTCAACACTGTTGCATGAGGAGTTGCAGTGCAATCGTGCGAGGCAAACGTCTTATATGGAACTTCGTTACATGTTATATCCACCACATTTGAAATTTCGCATAAAGTGATAATCTTAGATCACTCTACATATTCCAGACTTTTATAATATTTGAGATAGCCTGAACAATTAAGAGATGTCCACAAATATATCATTTTTACACACCAGTTATGTAACATTCTGGAAAATTGATATACAGTAAATCTTCCTTTGCCCATCCTCGTTTAAAACAAATTTCGCCGTACCAGGAACAAAATTTGGCAGCCGGCAAGGAAACAAAGTAATACATATTCGGTGCGGCGCAATGCGCAGTGCAGACGGGCAATGCTGAGCTCGGGGAAGCGGAGCGGGGTGATGCGGAGCGGAGTGATGCGGAGCGGGGCGATGCGGAGCGAGGTGATGCGGAGCGGGGTGGTGCGGGGCGGGGCGATGCGGAGCGGGGCGATGCGGAGCTGCGGGAAGCGAAGTGGCCTTGAAGGGGATCGGGACTGACGGAAGAGATCGGGACTGACGGTTGAGGATAAGGCTGAGAAGGCAGCCGGGCCGGGGGATGGTGACGGCGCGTTCTGCTAA
>BOPP01000050.1:834574-858392 GCA_017312745.1 Gryllus bimaculatus | reverse complement strand
GGGGGGGGAGGGGAGGGCGGGGAGGCGCGCGCGCTGGGGACACGAGTCGAGGAATGAGGAAGCGAGGCAGGTCGCCGGGGGCGCCTCTGGGAGGAGGACTGCGTAACCTTGGCCGGCCCCCCGCCCCGTGCCCAAAGCGCCGGCCCTCGGGCGGCCCCAGGTCCGCCGCGGCGACTGCGGCGAGCCGCGAGAAGCGCGGTGATTGCCCCCGTGGACGCAAGGCGGCTCCTCGGCTTGTTCGCGCACCAACTGCCCTCAACGGGATTCCTTTTACGGTATCCTTTTGCACAAATGCAAGTGTCGCTCACCTTTTACTGAACTTGAGCAGATCCGGCGCCGGACGCGCTCCCTTCTCTCTCCGACGCTCTAGCTCGGAGGAGTTGTCACACTAGCGGCTCGTAGTGCCGTGGCCGCGAAAGTTATTAGTCAAATGACAAAGTCTTGCGGGCTCCATTTGGGCGAGATCATTGCGCGCCTAGCGCACGCGCCTTGACGGTGTGAACATCCCCTTAAATGTAAAAATAGGTAGAGTTTTGATTTTGAATTTTTCTAGTAGCCCAATTCAGAAATTAAAATCATCGGGCCATGTGTTTTCATTTGCATTATGGCTTGGTGCGGCTCATACCACGCATGATTCCATGCGTCTGCCCCTCGCCCCCCCCCCCGTTTCTTACTGCCGGGCAGTACAGCGGCAAACTGCACGGGTCACGTGTGGAAAGTGCAAGTAATGAACAGGTATGGCCAGTAACCATATTTGAATGGTTTTTGTTGTGGCCTTGAGGGCCTTGCAATGTTGACAATCTGGTCTACTTCAACAAGCAGGGGTAGGAGCTGTTTGGTCAGAGACGCAACTGGCCCACAAGTATCCTCTATATCAGCATCCCCCCCGCAACATGTTTTCGGGGATCGTCTATTTACTTTCACAAGTATCCCCCGGCACCTTATGCGTTATCCCACAGATCTAGCTGTGTACGGTACGTGTTGCACAGCAGTTCCAAACCTCAACGCTAAGAGGCCGGTTAGTTAAACCGTTCAATATAATGTGGTTAATGTGGAATGATGTCGAACAATAAATCGTTTACGGTTCATTGTGGCCTTCTGTTTCTGTTTGGCCAAGAGGAATCGTCAAACGGGGATTTCTCATTGTATTTTTTTTCATGTGCTCCTTTTCTAGATGTGCTGGCGTCTCGTGGATTCATTCGATAAAATTTATTCTGTGTGCATTTTCCCCAGAGACGTGAATTATAGATTGCATGTTTCCCAAATGCCGGGTCTTCCAATAATGGCAATTTTGAATTGTAGATTTTGTAGATGTGGGTTTCTGTGGATGCTGATCTGCAGATGGCGGGTTTTGGAATCAGGTTTTTTGGGATATTTTGTAGTTTATTACTTGTGTATTGATTGCTCAATAACATTTGATTTGTATAATTGTTCTCCGTTCCGACTTTTAAAAACAAGAAATTCACTTTTTTCAGTAGGTCTCATTTTTTTATTCGTAATAGTAACCAAGATTATTCATATGAAGATATCACAACAAGTTTTGCACATGAATAAATTTTCCACTGGCGCCTGATAATTGTAAAGTGTCATTTAGGTGTAGACTTTTATTTAATCAGTGTCAGCTTTGCTTATATTGATAACTATCAGGTACCTGACTATTATGAGTCATTTTAATGTGCAAGGCTTGTGAAATTTTCAGAAGTGAAAAACAATTTCCGTTTCGGATTGAATATTGAACTATTACTCTATTAACCATCTAATAAAATTTCCAATATAATGTTCGATTTGTTTCTTGAATATGTGTTTTTCGTATATATGTTTAAATATAAGTGGTATTGGTGGCTCGGCGCTAATTATTTTCAAGGAGTTAAATTTTTATGTCTTGCTAGGCTGTTCCTCCGAATACGTATGGGAGGCACAATTGAGTTAGTCTGCGTAAGTTGCACCTCCTGGGGGTGGCCCGGGGAATTACCTCGAATTTTCGCCCTCTTTGTTCTTGTGCTGCACGTTCAATGGAATTTCGGAAGGATTCGTTTTAATTGCGTTTTCTATTTTTCATTAATACCTTAATACGCGTTTTTTTCTTAACTTTGTGAGATTTTTATCTTGTAAATTCAATCTGCACATTCACTCGAGCGTTTGCATGGCAACGCACGCTGATAGTAAAGGGACTAAATCTAATTCACGCATGGAATGTATCGGAATAATTCGATTTGTAAGAGTATGTTAGTACTACATAGTCATGCAATACTTCCCCTATTTTTTGTACGAATCATGGTTTTCTAAAAAATTCAGTCGAACTTCAACTATTAAATCGACGGTTTCCTTCTATATATTCAATATACAGAACGATTACACAGAAATATTATGCACTGTTTTTGCAAATGCTTTGTAAACAATTTTTGGGAAAATTGGGTAAAATCTAAAATTCAACATAAACAATTAAGAAATGTTTTAATGCATTCATACACATGTTTATAAAAAAATAACCTGAAATTGTGCTGCATAGTACTGACGCAAATTATTGCATAGAAAATTCTAAAAAATCAATATCATGTTGAAAAATGATAGTACCGGTTTCAAAGTAGGGTTACAACTAAGGGGAAGAGTTTTAGGAAAACTGTAGCACATAAAACTAATATCTACTGTTTTGCCAGATAATGGTATCTACGGTATAGCAACGAATAGAGCTAGTTGTGGGAGAACTGCACAGGTCGGGAATGTTCCGCGAGTCTGTGCATAAGGATCGTTTAAATATGTGAGTTCACGGGTATGTAATGAGGGCGTGCAGTCCTTAACAAAAACAATCCGAAAATTCATCTGAAAGAAGGCGAGTCCAATATTCATTTTTAATCTGCCGATTATTTTAGAATATCATTGGAAGAAGTTCGTAAAAGAACAACGTGTCGAAATTTTTTTGGGAAACGTTGATGTGAATTTTTTGCTGAAGATTAGTAAGATCGGCAAGTATTCTTCGAAAAAATATGTTAAAAGAAGGCTAGCCACTATTGTAGATCGTTACATTTCAAAATCGTGTAACTTTTTTAACAACATTCTTACAAGGTTTTTAGTTGATTTTGGTGACGTTTTTTTACTATAATTCCCACTTTGGCTTTTGGGTTTTATTATTAGAGTTCAAATTATCTGGATCATGTTTCATGATTTCAGCCTGCCGTATGACTTGTCTTAACAATGTAATTTGTATTCCTTTTTAAGTAGAGAGGAAACCTTGAGATACGTTTTATGATGCTTAGGCAAAGAAATTCGTTTGTTTTTTACATGATACTAATTTCTTGTGTTATCCAAGAATTGATTTGTCGTGAAATATTTAAATTCTCTTTTGAAGAAGAAAACAAGTTTGAAATGAAATCGTTAAAATGAAATTATATGTTATCGTTTGTATCAAAGTATTATAAACCTCTTCATGGAATCCCTTTTCCAGCCAAAAAAAGGGTTTTTTAATTGGATGAAAAGTTTTATTTTATTTTTGTAAAATTCTCATGTGTATTAATTTAAATTCAGTCCAGTGTTCTCATTTCTATAATGGTAAGAATTTGTCCATCGTGATCTGAATCCTAAATTCTTTTGGTTTCATTTTCATATGATTTATGGTTTGTGCTCTCATACCGCAATCACTCATTAGTAATATTCTACACGAACTGCGTATTCGCAGTAACAGTAGAAACTCTGTTTAACTTCGTGTTTACAGTTTATCTTCTACACTTGTCATCACAAAACAACTCTAAATTCGAATTTGATGTCGAAAATAGGCACGACAGATTTAAATAACGAGTTATGTTATCTTTATGTTTTTTTTTGTTATTTATTCGTTAAAATATAATCCGTCTCTCAGTTCGCCCGGTGGCGGCTCTCGTCGTGGGGACCGCAATCCGCATTAGGTCGCTGAGTTTGGAACAAGCGTTTCCAATGGGATTCGGAACTAATTCACTGTGCCACACCACCATTGGGATATAACACAAGTCAGCGCCGAAGCCGACTTTTCTACGAAGGCTACCAGGCGACTGCGGCCAAGTTTCACGGCAAGGGAACTCCCGCCTAGCAGCGCACAGCCGGGAATACATCACGTGACCGCGCTAGACTAGATCGCTCTCAGCAACTAGTCTCGGTGCCTGATCATCCGTCGCTTCTGGCTCGGACAATTCATAGTTGCCCACGGCGTTGCTCAGTATCGACTGCTCTCAGAAAGCGGAGTGAGAGTTTCTACGGGGTTTCTACTAAATATCGTCATTTCATTGTTTCTTGCTAAGCGAGAGGTGGAGGGAGCCGGAAACATCAATTTCAAGGTATCTGGTTTCGCACTTCCAGGCCACGATATGATGTTACAATATTTTCTATAGGTTAGTGTATAATGTAGCGAAAAAACGAAAGATACTTCTTTTGGTCAAATATTAACAATACTACTTATTCTCTAGCAATTTATATTTCAATATTGTACTCTATAATTCATTAATAAATTTCAATGAAATGACATTAGACATGTAATCTGAATAGAAGTGATGACATGGAGCAGCTGTTAGATACATTCAGTACAAACGTTTGGCGTAACGCGATTTTTTAATTGGTTGTTCGACAGCTGAGGTATAGAGATGTTTTATTTATTTTCTATTCGTTTTTTTTTTCACATTGAAAAAGAATAAACTGTAAGTCGAGGAATTCATGTTTTTTGGTTTCATGTTCAGTTTCAAAGGGAAAGGTGCATCAAACATTTTCTCAACCTATCAAGGGGAACTAAATACGGTTGAAGTCGGGTGAGAAAATGTTTTGTACTGGAATATTTTTCTAGTATTATATCACATAATTATTATATCATAATATCATTTACTATACCAATAATAATTATTTCATCAAATAATTATATAATATTTTAATAATAATATCCATACTTCCATAAATTATCAATAATTATTATATAATAATTGTCTTAGTATTATTAAAATTTGCCATTTGTGAGAAATTGGCTTAATAGTAAAGTATCAGATTTCTCTTACAGTGCGAGCATTTTAAAAAATTCACAAGCTTTAGCTCCTCATCTCATATAAACTTTTCATTTCATCATAATGATAATTGTAAAACATTTCCTATTTTTTTTATTGTCAGTATGGTGTTAATTTTATTTAAAATATGATTCTGTACAGACAATTTTTTTGTCACGTAATTTACTTATTGTTTAAAACATAGAATGGCAAGGTTGGTACATCAGTGAGTGTAATTGACCCGACGGAAATGAGAGGCATAGCAAAAGGCTTGGATTTTCCACGGAGAGAGCGCGAGGTTCATTTGCCTTATGGCCATAAACAGTGGACTCATAATGACAACATTATTATTTGTTTATTGAATTTTGTAGCATGTATTATTAGGGAGCATTTATTATAGATGTAATCCGTCGTCCATAAATTCGCCCGACTAACAACGCACGCAACAGGGTTGCCGTAAATATTTTGACGGCCTGGCTTACGCTTCTAAAATTCGCAGCTAACAATTCCAATTTTTGTCGTGGGGAGGTCGTTTTTAATACGGGTTTGTTTACTTGACGAACTGCAACGTAATATAGCCGTTCAGTCTCGCAGCGCGGTGGTCGTGATTTCGTTCACGACGCGCTCGGGGCTGGGAAGTGAATGTTTGTCAAGGAACTCGTAAAATGCTCCAATTTCTTGGGCGCTGACATTTCATTGCGCAAATGAGTCCTGTCCTATACATTCATCGCGCCTGTTTTACGCTCGTTAAATTCAATTATGTTGGGGCGGTGGTATTGTGTAGTTTGCGCGACGCAACCGTTTTATAAGTGAGCGGTGAATAAAAAAGGCCTATAACTCAACTCTTGAACTTTACACATATGGTTGGCGTTTAAAACGTCGATATTTTTCGGCCATGTGTTTCTGGTACTTTGTAACGACTGGGGTTTGGGCGGTTAGTGTAATGGCTCGGGGAGATAATTGCGGAGTTCTACTTGCGTCGGAATTTTCGTCAGTCAGGTAGATGACGGTTTCTGTAAAATTCTCGACGAATAATGTTAGATTAGATTTAGAAATATGCTTTAGAACTATTTTCTACACGCTCGACATGAATAGAAATTATATTAAAAATTAATTTTATTTTTCAATTAATATATTTTATTTAAGAGGAATTTAACGTACATAATTTATTTTAAGGTAAAATTTGTTGTAGAATAAGTGTAATAACGTTTCGTAGATTTTTTATTTTTGGTGCACCTTCTTTGAAAAAGCATTTTCGTTTTTCTAATGATGCAATATATTGCATTTTTGTGCAAACTCTTAACAATGTTTCCAATATCTCCTTGCAGCGAAAAATTGAAAGGAAATAATAAACTCCGGATTAAAAGAATAAAAATACATAACACTGGCGGTTTTTAAGAAGAAGAAGTGTTCTCAAAGAAAAGAAGAGAAGAAGAGAAGTCAACAGAGAAAAAGTGATTCATAAGTTTCCTTTCGCGAAAAAACGTTGTTGAAGGAAAACGAAAAGATTATCAAGAGTAATAATCCATAGGCTTATTTGGCACTAGCGTAGTAGTGTAGCTAAGTAACAAATATTAACACATTTTTCTGAAACAGTCATTGAATTTTATTTCATATGGTTAATTTCGAATGTAAACATAAATAGAAAACTAAGCAGCCTTCTCAGCTATGTGAGAGGTGCTGGTGGTTTCTGATAAGTAGTCAGGACTGTCGAGTTTCTAATAATAAAACAAGATCAAATAAAACGGATATGCATGAAATGAAATAGATTTTTGACTGAGTGTCTAATTCTTCTTCCACCAGCCAAAGATACAGCGTTTAAACTGGTCTGGAATGGGAAGAGGGTAAAAGTAAACAAAGCTGCTTGAAGGAGAACAAGTGTTTGCGCATTGCTATTTCTTAATAATGAATGATGGAAAGAAAACTTGATATTTTTTTTCTTTAAGTGAAAAAAGGTTCCTATTTCATTGCTTATTAAAACTGAAACGATGTATCGTCGGTGTTAGGGTTTTTTGCATACTAGAAGAAAGTTGCCGATTGCTGCTCGGGTGGGGAGACGGGGCAGAACCTAAAATCTGCAACGACGAAATAGAGTTAATGGAAATTTGATGACGTATACGTAATAAATGAAGATGCATGCAAGAACACAGTTATTTGAATCGATGCAATGAATGCAAATGAGTGATAAAATTCATACAAGCAGGTGAATTTACTTATTCAGAGTTTTTGTTTATAGATTTTCAGGTGAGAAAAATGCAGCATTTAGGGTGTAATGCGTTTTGGACACTTAAAATGGTATACGCGAGAATTATTCTAGACACTTTTCGTCGGAATTCTACTTTGAAATAGATGATCTTTAATCTTGATGGGTCGGACTAAAAATAGGATTTTCCTGGCATGTGCGCGTTGTTCGGCCTGGGCTCTTCGATTACGAACGTCGACGTAATAATATAGCAGTTGAAAAAATTCGCCGTATTTTTCCTGATTTTTTCTAGAATTGATCTTTGGGTGTTTGACCCGGCAGGCCGTTGGCGGTGTGTGGGGCGGGATGGGTGGGGGTAGGGGGTGTAGGCCGACGCGCGTCGAGGGTCCTCGCTGAGCGCCGGCGCGCGTGAATCATGGCTTCCCGGATAAGAGGGGCTGGCAGGCCCCCTTCCTCTCTCCATCGCCCATCGCTCGCCCGCCCTTGCAGTTTTTCATTGCGTGCGGAGGCGAAGGCGGAGAGGGAGGCGAGGCGAAGACTAAGGGGAGGCAGAAGGGGAGGGAGATGTGAAGGTTGAAGGCGGGGCGAAGTGGAAATGGAGGGGGTGGTGGCGGTGATGGTGGTGAAGGCGGAAGGCGAAGGCGTGACGACGACGGAGGTGGCGACGAAGACAGAGACGGCGACGGAGGCGGTGGTGGAGGCGTGGTGAGGCGGTGGTGGAGGCGCAGGTGGATGCGGAGTCCGAAGGGCAGTGTGAACGGAGGTCGCGGCCGGCGATAGAGACGTTGGGTGGAGGCGGAGCCGCGGCGGTGGTGGTGGCGGTGGCGGCGGGGGCGGCGGGGGGCCGGGGCGGCGGGGGAGACAGCTGTGGCGGCAGCGGCACGGCGCAGCTCGCCGCAACATTCTGGAGGCGGACGATATTCTAATTATTTAAATTATTACAAATGACTTCCTGAAGCGGTGTAGTATTTCCGTGCGTAACTTTCGCTCTGGGAAAGTACCTCCTGTTTCTTGGCCATTATGGCCGGCGCGGGCTGCAACGCTGATAGTCGTTTGTTAAGGCGTGGCCGCCCATTATACGGCTATGCGGCGTCGACAGCCTCGTGTGCTTCAGCTTTTTCTACCGCGTTCGTGGAAGCTACTGAATTTTGAACTGGGGGTTGGAAAGTGGAGAATATGGGTCTTTGCGCTTCTACAAATCTGCTCTTTTTGCCTTGACATCGCAGATGAACATTTGACTTGCGCCCGAGCTGGAGGCTGTGGTGTGAAGGCTCCGTGCATCGGGTTTGATAACCGGCACGTCATGTGGAATTTGGGGTAGACAAAGTAAGCATTGTGAAGGTTTTCTGGGATTCTTCCATAAAGCACCTGTATTTAATGGGAACATTGATTTTTTCTTCTTTGTTCTTCTTCTTCTTCTTCTATTCTTTTTCTTCTTGTGGTTATTATTATTATCATTATTATTAATTATTATTATTATTATTATTATTAATTATTATTATTATTATTATTATTTATTGTTTTTATTGATAAAAGAAGATAATAAAAATCACTATATAAAATAATTTTTATCAAAAATTAACAATTTTTATTTGGGAAATTCCAGGCTGTCTTTTTGCGTTTCGGCCCTCCCGGGAGCCAGTGACGGACATTTTTTTGCTTTGCTAGGTTTCATTTGGCACAGTTGTCACATGCTAATGCAAGATTTTGGAGGCAAATATAAACATCTCGAATGGGGAGAAATAAAAACTGCACGAGCTTAGATTTTGATAGCTTCAAAGTGACTAATAATTATACACGAGGCTGACAAATTTAAGCATGCAAAAGCAATGCAATAACAGTGCCAAAACACAGAACTTTTCAATAACGTTTTAATAAATGCTTTGTTTTTATCTTGGAAAGTTTGTGAATAATAATTCAAATATATGTTGTTTTGATAATTAAGATTTGTGATTGATAAAATTCTCTATTAATAAAATTTGACTATATTCTTTGTCTGATACACTGCGAGACGTTCAGAGTTGAAAAGTTATCATTTTTTAATTCTCATTTTATAAACTATTTTTAATCTCAATCTTTGTTCAGTTATATATAGCCATCCACAAATTTTGATTGGTACAGTGTAGAGGTGGATCTTTAAAGTTCTTTAATCGACTTGAGAATGGACTCAAGTACATGAAGTGTTTTGATGAGTAAGTTCATGAAAAGCTGCACATCATAGAACTAAAAAATGAGAACGCTGACAAGATGATGTAAACGTGCATAACAGCCTCACACAAAACAAAAATTGTGTTCGTGTCGGGGGAATCTCGTATGATTTCTATGTTTTTTGGGGTCCTGGAAACGAAACTGAGTGCATTAACTTCATCACATCACATTTTCCACATAACAAAAAAAACAACTGTTTGCTTGAAGGAATGCCTGATCTAGCTCCTCGACGAATACTCGCATCCCAATACAATAGTGTGATGAGTTTTGTTTCCATCAGGGGCCAAGTTCCAATTTCTCTCTCTTTTATAATTGATCTAAGTTTTTTAAAAAAATTGATTGTGATTGCAGTTAATGGATTCATCATCTGAAGTTAAGATGGATTCAGCGATCCAAAAACATATAGTGACATGATTTGGCCGCTTCGGTTAACAATTATTTTAATTTTTTTTCATGTTTTGAAGTTTATGCCAAAAATATTAATGTGATTGGTAAAAATGGACACCGTATTCGATTTTAGCGACACAGAAAGCATAAAAAAGATGGGTCTGATCCCCAGACATTAACACAATTTTGTTGGGTGGTTATGTAATTAAATCAATAGAATTCACTTATCAATGTCACCACCTTAGAGATGATTCCGTAGAATGGGTAAATGTGTTTTTTGACACAAGAAGTGTCGGCGTACAGAAGGCGGCTACAGTTGTGTTCACGAATGGGAATTTATGAATGATTCATGTGAAGAGACTGTAACTTGCCTCTGTGCATACACACTGAACACAGCGGCTTAAATAGTGTCTCTCCATAAACCTACCGCTTTCTGCATTGAATTACCCTTTCGCTTTCTTTGTGTTCCCTCCTACTTGCTGTCTTTCCCTCTCTGCTCACTTAATCCTTACTCATTTCGCGTCTTTGCATACTTGTCCTCCTCCAAGATGGGCAGTCCATCCAGCTATGCTGCGATTCGATTGGGAGTTGATATCGTGTATAAGCTCGACATTGAAGGTATGAAGGGTAAATGGTTGACATGTGGAAAGACTATGTGGTTTCATGGACAGGAAGCTGGAATGTCCAGCATGCATACGATAGAGTTGTTGAGGGGAGGGGGACAAATTAAGCTTGATTCAATGTATTAGAGGTGGTAATTAAATGGCATGTAGAAATTTTTGTCTTCGAGAGCTGGGAACAGTGGAGTTATTTCATGTTGTTTAAAATAAGCTGATACTTGATTAACAAATTTTGTTACAGGAAGTATTTACGTTTTTGTTTGTTCTTGCATTGTATCCTCGTGAAACCAGACACATGCTATAGGTAAATATCAATTACTCTCGAAATCGAAAGAGGCCGAATAATAGTTCTGGCTGTAGCTAAGTGTCGAAAATGCGGCACCTATGTATTAAAAATAATGTTGAGTCACAAAATGAATATTTAATTCTCTCTCGCTTATCGGAAAACAAACTTATTAAAGGGACATAAGGAGAGTTTTCGGTATAACTATTTTTGGAGCACTGGTTTTAATAATCCATTACATTTATGAAAGTGAGCGTACATAAGAGTGGAATGGTTGCGACAGGACCGCTAATGCGAAAATAAGATGTAATGATTTTAGCGAGAAAGCGCATGCCGCATTTACTGGTTGTAACCGTCATGAAAGAATACTTTAAACCAAAGTCGCAGAATAGACGTCAGCAAAATAGTGGTTTTGGAAACCGTTGGTTCGTAAATTATTTTTTTTTACATCGTGGATAAAATTCTGTACGATATCATATACTATAGTTTGGTTATGACTCGATAAGGGAATTATTTTGATAATTTTGCAATTAGTATTGCCGTTATCTGCAACACTTGTTTCGTAAACAAGTATTATTGATCGTAAATTTGCTCATTTTCCGAACAAGCTATGTGGCAATAGCAAAAAAAAATCTCAACATATATTAAACGAAAAAGCACGTATTATTTAAGCCATAATTATTAGTCCCAATGAGGGGTGCAGGCCACTCAGTCATGTGACGTACGTGCTCTACTGGTTTTTTTAGATGCGCAGACAAAATTCGGTAAATAAACAAAATCATTGGAACAGTTGGGTGAATGATGCGAGTGTTTTGTGAAAATAATATGAGCGATGATTGCACCGTTAAGTTGTAGAAATAGATTAAAGAAGCGCATTCTATAGCAGAAGAATTAAACAAGTAAAAAAGTGGCAGATAAATTAAAATGCATCCGTATTCTAATGTCAAAAAGATTCAGTTGTTTAGCTTTTGTAATACTGTTCATAATATTCTCTGGCGACGAACAAGTTGTAATCACAATTTTGGAGAAATATGTTCTCGTTATGCAAACAGTAAGAATTATACAATTGAACAATAGGCTATTTTCCATCATGAATGTGGAAATGGCAGGGGTAATTTATCTTTTCGCTTTCTGTAGGTTCGCCAGGTTCTGATACTATGAACAGTGATTCACTAGAAGCCACAAAGATACATAATCTTGTTACTGAGAAAGGAAAAGAAATGAAAGTGGAGAACGGATAAGGAAAAAAAGTCTACGTGGTATAAGAAAGAACAACAAGATTCGTCGGGTGAGCCTGCGGCAACGGCAAGGTTCGTAGGGAAGGATGGGAAAACAAAGCCAAGGGAGTGAGCGGGCGGGGCGGGGCGGGGGGGGGCGGGGCCGGAGGCCGGGCAAATTTGCAGTTCGGAGAAGCAGCGGTTGGCAGGTGCGTGCGGCCTGCGACGAATTTCAAGTTGTCACACTAGCGGCTCGTAGTGCCGTGGCCCGCGAAAGTATATTAGTCAAATGAGAAAGTCCATGTTGGGCGACAACATTGCGCGCCTAGCGCACGCGCCTTGACGGTGTGAACACCCCCTTAATGTAAAAATAGGTGAAGTTTAGATTTTAGAATTTTTCTATAGCCAATTCAGAAATTCAAAATCATCGCCATGTGTTTCATTGCGTTATGCTTGGTGCGGCCTCATACCACGCATGATTCCATTCGTCTGCCCCTCGCCCCCCCCCCGTTTCTTACTGCCGGGCAGTACAGCCGGCAAACTGCACGGGGTCACGTGTGGAAAGTGCAAGTAATGACAGATGGCCGTAACCATATTTGAAGGTTTTTGTTGTGGCCTTGAGGGCCTTGCAAGTGTGACAATCTAGGTCTGAACTTCAACAAGCAGGGGTAGAGCTTGGTCAGAGACGCAACTGGGCACAAGTATCTCTATATCAGATCCCCCGCAAATGTTTTTTCGGGGGATTGTCTATTTACTTTCACAAGTATCCCCACGCACCTTATGCGTTATCCACAATCTAGCTGTACCGCGTACGTGTGCACAGCAGTCCAAACCTCAACGCTAAGAGGCCGGTTAGTAAACCGTTCAATATAATGTGTAATTGTGGAATGATGTCGAACAATAAATCGTTTACGGTTCATTTGTGGCCTTCTGTTCCTGTTGGCCAAGAGGAATCGTCAAACGCGGATTTCTCATTGTATTTTTTTCATGTGCTCCTTTTCTAGATGTCTGGCGTCCTCGTAGATTCATTCGATTAAAATTTATTCTGTGTGCATGTTTCCCAGGGACGTGATTATCAGATGCATGTTTCCCAAATGCCGGTTTTCCATATGCAAATTTTCGAATTGTAGATTTTGTAGATGTGGGTTCTGTGGATGCTGAATCTGCAGATGCGAGTTTTGGAGATCCAGGTTTTTGGGATATTTGTAGTTATTACTTGTGTATTGATTGCTCAATAACATGACTTATGTACTAATTGTTCTCCGTCCGAACTTTTAAAAACGGAAATTCACTTTTTCAGTAGGGTCTCATTTTTTATTCGTAATAGTACTAAGATTATTCATATGAGATAGCCACACAATGTTTGCACATGAATAAATTTTCCACTGGCGCCTGATAAATTGTAAAGTGTCATTTAGGTGTAGACTTTTATTTAATAAGTGTCAGCTTTTGCTTATATTGATAACTATTCAGGTATCCTGACTATTATGAGTCACTTTATGTGCAAGGCATTGTGAAATTTTCAGAGTGAAAAACAATTCCGTTTCGATTGCATATTGACTATTACTCTATTAACCATCTAATAAAATTTCCAATGTAATGTTCGATTGTTTCTTGAATATGTGTTTCGTATATATGTTTAATATAAGTGGTATTGGTGGCCTCGGCCTAATTATTCTTTACGGAGTTAATTTTTATGTCTTGCTAGGCTGTTCCCTCCCGAATACGGTATGGGAGGCACAATTGAGTTAGTCTGCGTAAGTGAAACTCCTGGGGGTGCCGGGAATTGACCTGCGAATTTTCGCCCTCTTTGTTCTTGTGCTGCACGTTCAAATGGAAATTCGGAAGGATTCGTTTTAAATTGCGTTTTCTATTTTTCCATTACTACCTTTAACACGCGTTTTTTTCTTCTTTTGTGAGCAATTTTATCTTGTAAATTCAATCTGCACCATTCACTCGAGCGTTTCCATGCAACGCACCGCTGATAGTAAAGGGACTAAATCCAATTCACGCATGAATGTATTCGGAATAATTCGATTTGTAAGAGTATGTTAGTAACTACATAGTCATGCATACTTCCCCTATATTTTGTACGAATCATAGTTTTCTAAAAAATTCAGTCGAACCTTCAACTATTAAATCTGACGGTTCCTTCTTTAATATTCAATATACAGAACGATACACAGAAATAATTATGCAATGTTTGCAAATGCTTGTAAACAATTTTGGAAAATTGGGTAAAATCTAAAATTCAACCATAAACAATTAAGAAATGTTTTAATCATTCATACCACATGTTAATGAAAAATAACATGAAATTGATGCTGCATACGTACCTGACCAATTAATTGCATAGAAATTCTAAAAAAATCATATATCATGTTGAAAATATGAAACATACCGTTCAAAGTACTGTTCACACTAAAAAGAGTTCAAAAAACTGTACACATAAACACTAATATCTACTGTTTGCCAGATATGGTATCTACGGTATAGCAACGAATAGAGCTAGTTGTGGGAGAACTGCACAGGTCGGGAAATGTCCCGCGAAGTCTGTGCATAAGGATACGTTAAATATGTGAGTTCACGGGTATGTAATGGCGGGCGTGCAAGTCTTAAACAAACAATCCGAAAATTCATCTGAACCGAATGGCGAGTCCAATATTCATTTTTAATCTGCCGATTATTTTCAGAATATCATTGGAAGAAGTTTCGTAAAAGAACAACGTGTCGAAATTTTTTTGGGAAACGTCTGATGATGATTTTTTTGGCTGAAGACCTTAGTAAGATCGGCAGTATTCTCGAAAAATATTGGTTAAAGAGGCTAGCCACTATTGTCAGATCGTTCACATTTCAATCGTGTACTTTTTAAACCAACATTCTCTACAAGGTTTGTAGTTGATTTGGTCGACGTGTTTTACTATATTCCACTTTGCTTTTGTTTTATTATTAGAGTTCAAAATATCCTGATCATGTTTCATGATTTCAGCCTGCCGTATGACTTGTCTTAACAATGTAATTTGTATTCCTTTTAAAGTAGAGGAGGAAACCTTGAGATACGTTATGATGCTTAGGAAAGAATTCGTTTGTTTTTACATGATTCCTAATTTCTTGTGTTATCCAAGAATTGATTGTCCGTGAAATATTTAATTTTCTTTTTTGAAGAAGAAAACAAGTCTTGAAATGAAATCGTTAAAAAGAATTATATGTATCGTTTGTATCAACAGTATTATAAACCTCTTCCCATGGATCTTCCAGCAAGTAATTGATGAAAAGTTTTATTTTATTTTTAGTAAAAAATCTACTCATGTGTATTATTTATTCAGTCAGTGTTCTCATTTCTTATAATGGTAAGAATTTGTCCATCGTGATCACTGAATCCTAAATCTTTGGTTTCATTTTCATATCGATTAGTGGTTAGTGCTTCATCCGCAATCCACTCATTAGTATATTCTACACGAACTGCGCTATTCGCAGTAACACTAGAAACTCCTGTTTAACTTCGGGTTACAGTTTATCTCCTACACTTGTCATCACAAAACAACTCTAAATTCGAATTTGATGTCGAAAATAGGCACGGACAGATTTATAACCAGTTATTTATCTTTATGTTTTTTTGTTATTTATTCGTTAAAATATAATCCGTCTCTCACGTTTCGCCCGGTGCGGCTCCTACGTCGTGGGTACCGCCCACACTCCGGCATTAGGCTCGCTGAGTTTGGAACAAGCGTTCCAAACTGGGACCTTCGAACCTACTTCACTGTGCCACACCCACCATGGGATATAACACCAAGTCCAGCGCCAGAAAGCCCCGACCTTTCTACGAAGGCTACCCAGCGACTGCCCGGCCAAGTTCACGGCAGGGAACTCCGCCTAGCAGCGCACCCGAATACATCACGTGACCCCGCGCTAGACCTAGGATCGCCTCTCAGCAACTAGCTCCTCGCGTGGCCCCTGATCCATCCGTCCCCTTCTGGCTCCGGACAATTCATAGTTGCCCACGGCGTTCACTGCTCAGTACTCGACTGTCTCAGAAAGCGGAGTGAGAGGTTTCCTCACGGGCGCTTTCTACTAAATATCGTCATTCATTTGTTTCTTGCTAACCGAGAGGTGGAGGGCCGGAACATTCAATTTCCAAGGTATCTGGTCGCACTTCCAGGCCACGATATGATGTTACGATATTTCTATAGGTAGTGTATAATGTAGCAAAAAACGAAGATACTCCTTTTGGTCACAATATTAACAATATCTACTTATTCTCTAGCAATTTATATTTCAAATATCTGTACCTCTATAACTTCATTCAATAAATTTCACATGAAATGACATTAGACTTGTAATCTCAATAGAAGTGATGAACATGAGCAGCTGATTAGATACATTCCAGTACAAACCGTTTGGCGTAACGCGATTTTTTAAATTGTTGTTCGACAGCTGAGGTATAGAGATGTTTTATTTATTTTCTATACGTTTTTTCACATTGAAAAAGAATAAACTGTAAGTCGGAGGAATTTATGTTTTTTGTTTTCATGTTCAGTTTCAATGAAAGGTGCCATCACAACATTTCTTCAACCTATCAAGGGGAACTAAATACGTTGAAGGTCGGGTGAGAAATGTTTGTACTGGAATATTTTTCTAGTATTATATCACATAATTATTATATCAATAATATCATTTACTATACCAATAATAATTATTTCATCAAATAATTATCAATAATATTTTAATAATAATATCCATACTTTAAAATTATCAATAATTATTATATCAAATAATTGTACTTAGTATTATATAAAATTTGCCATTGTGAGAAATTGCTTAATAGTAGAAGTATCAGATTTCTCTTAAAGTGCGAGGCATTTAAAAAATCTCACACGCTTTAAGCTCCTCCATATAAACCTTTTCAATTTCATCAATATGATAATTGTAAAACATTCCTATTTTTTTTATTGTCAGTATAGTGTCTAATTTTATTTAAAATATCTCTCTTGTACAGACATTTTTTGTCACGTAATTTACTTATTGTTTATAAAACATGAATGGCAAGGTTGGTACATCAGTGAGTGTACATTTGACCGAACGGAATACATAGGCATAGAAAAAGGCTTGGATTTTCCACGGAGAGAGCGCCGAGTTCATTTGCTATGGCCATAAACAGTGACTCATAATGACAACATTAATTATTTGCATTATTGAATTTTCTGTAGCATGTATTATTAGGGAGCAATTTATTCATAGATGTATCCGTCCGTCCATAACTTCGCCCGCTAACAAACCACGCAACAGGGCTTGCGTAATATTTGACGCCTGGCTTACGCTCTAAAATTCGCGCTACAATTCCAATTTTGGTCGTGGGAGGTCGTTTAATACGGGTTGTTTACTTGACGAACTGCAACGTAATATCAGCGTTCAGCCTCCCGCAGCCGCGTGGTCGTGATTTCGTTCACCGACGCGCTCGGGGCTGGGAAGTGAATGTGTCACGGAACTCGTAAAAAGCTCCAATTTCCTTGGCCGCTGACATTTCATGCGACAATGAGTCACTGTCCTAACATTTCATCGCGCCTGTTTACGCTCGTTAAAATCAATTATGTCTGGGCGGTGTATTGTGTAGTTTGCGCGACCGCCCAACCCGTTTATAAAGTGAGCGGTGAATAAAAGGCCTATAACTCAACTCCTTGAAACTTTACATATGTGCGTTTAAAACGTCCGATATTTTACGCCCATGTGTTTCTGAAGTACTTTGTAACGACTGGGGTTTGCGCGCGGTTAGTGTATGGCTCGGGGCAGGATAAATTGCGGAGTTCCTAACTTGCGTCGGATTTCGGTCAGTCAGGTTAGATGACGGTTCTGTAAATTCTCGACGAATAATCGTTAGATAGATTTAGAAAATATGCTTTAGAACTATTTTCTACACGCTCGACATGATAGAAATTATATTAAAAATTAATTTTATTTTCATTAAATAATTTATTTTAAGCGAATTTAAAGTACATAATTTATTTTAGGTAAAATTTGTTGTAGAATAAGTGTAATAACGTTTCGTAGATTTTTTATTTTTGGTGCACCTTCATTTGAAAAGCATTTCCGTTTTCTAATGATGCAATATATTGCATTTTTGTGCAAACTCTTAACAATGTTTCCAATATCTCTTGCACGAAAAAATTGAAAGGAAATAATACAACCTCCGGATTAAAAGAACTAAAAACTACATAACACTGGCGGTTTTCAGAAGACAGAAGTGTTCTCAAAAGAAAAGAAGAGAAGAAGAGAAGTCACAGAAAAAAGTGATTCATAAGTTTCCTTCGCGAAAAAACGGTGTGAGGAAAACGAAAAGATTATCCACAGAGTACATAATCCATAGGCTAATATTTGGCACTACGTAGTAGTGTAGAAGTACACAAATATTACACATTTTCTGAAACAATCATTGAATTTTTTCATATGTCTAATTTCGAATGTAACAAATTAATAGAAAACTAAGCAGCCATTCCTCCAGCCATGTGCCTGTGCTTTCTGATAAGTAGTCAGGAACTCTCCCGAGTTTCTGAATAATAAAACAAGATCAATAAAACGATATGCATGAACAATGAAATAGATTTTGACTGAGTGTCTAATTCTTCTTCACACCAGCCAAAGAATACAGGCGTTAAAACTGGTCCTGGAATGGGAAGAGGGGTAAAAGTAAACAAAAGCTGCTATGAAGGAGAACAAGTGTTTGCCCATTGACTAGTTTCTTAATAATGAATGAATGGAAGAAAACTTGATATTTTTTTATTAAGTGAAAAAAGGTTCCTATTTCATTGCTAATTAACTGAAACGATGTATCGTGTGTTAGGGTTTGCATACTAGAAGAACAGTTGCCGATTGCTGCTCGGTGGGAGACGGGGCAGACCCTAAAATCTGCAACGAGAAATAGAGTACTGGAAATTTGATGAACGTATACGTATAAATGAATGAATGCATGCAAGAACACAGTTATTGAATCGATGCAATGAATGCAAATGAGTGAATAAAATTCATACAAGCCAGGGTGAATTTACTGAATTCAGAGCTTTTTGTTTATAGATTTTCAGGTGAGAAAATGCAGCATTTAGGGTGTATGCGTTTTGGACACTTAAAATGAGTATACGCGAGATATCTAGACACTTTTCGTCGAATCCTACTTTGAAATAGATGATCTTAATCTTGATGGTCGACCTAAAAACTTAGGATTTTCTGGCATGTGTCGCGTTGTTCGGCCTGGCTCTTCGATTAACGAACGTCGGCGTAAATTATATAGCAAGTTGAAAAAATTCGCCGATTTTTCCTGATTTTCTTCTAGATTGATCTTTGTGTTGACCCGCAGGCCGGCTGGCGGTGTGTGGGGCGGGATGGGTGGGGGTAGGGGGTGTAGGCCGACGCGCGTCGAGGGTCCTCGCTGAGCGCCGGCGCGCGTGAATCATGGCTTCCCGGATAAGAGGGGCTGGCAGGCCCCCTTCCTCTCTCCATCGCCCATCGCTCGCCCGCCCTTGCAGTTTTTCATTGCGTGCGGAGGCGAAGGCGGAGAGGGAGGCGAGGCGAAGACTAAGGGGAGGCAGAAGGGGAGGGAGATGTGAAGGTTGAAGGCGGGGCGAAGTGGAAATGGAGGGGGTGGTGGCGGTGATGGTGGTGAAGGCGGAAGGCGAAGGCGTGACGACGACGGAGGTGGCGACGAAGACAGAGACGGCGACGGAGGCGGTGGTGGAGGCGTGGTGAGGCGGTGGTGGAGGCGCAGGTGGATGCGGAGTCCGAAGGGCAGTGTGAACGGAGGTCGCGGCCGGCGATAGAGACGTTGGGTGGAGGCGGAGCCGCGGCGGTGGTGGTGGCGGTGGCGGCGGGGGCGGCGGGGGGCCGGGGCGGCGGGGGAGACAGCTGTGGCGGCAGCGGCACGGCGCAGCTCGCCGCAACATTCTGGAGGCCGCGACGATATCTATAATTATCTTAAATTATTACAAATGACTTCCTGAAGCGGTGTAGTATTCCCGTGCTCTACGCTTCCGCTCTGGGGAAAGTACCCTCCCTGTTTCTTGGCCATTATGGCCCCGGCGTGGGGTGCACGCTGATAGTCGTTTGTTACAGCGCCGTGGCCGCCGCATTATACGGCTATGCGGCGTCGACAGCCTCGTGTGCTTCAGCTTTTTCTACCGCGTTCGTGAAGCTACTGAATTTTGAACTGGGGGTTGGAAAGTGGAGAATATGGGTCTTTGCGCTCAACGAAATCTGCTCTTCTTGCCTTGACATCGCAGATGAACATTTTGACTTGCCGCCCGAGCTGGAGGCTGGTGGTGTGAAGGCCTCCGTGACTCGGGTTTGATACCCGGCAAGTCCATGTGGAATTTGGGGTAGACAATGTAAGCATTGTGAAGGTTTCGTGGGATTCTTCCATAAAAGCACCGGTATTAATGGAACATTGATATTCTTCTTCTTGTTCTTTCTTCTTCTACTTCTTTTTCTTCTTGTGGTTATTATTATTATCATTATTATTATTATTATTATTATTATTATTATTTATTGTTTTTATTGATAAAAGAAGATAATAAAATCACTATAAAATATTTATCAAAAATTAACAATTTTTATTTGGGAATTCCCAGCTGTCCTTTTGCGTTTCGCCCTCCGGGAGCCAAGTGACGACATTTTTATTGCTTTGCTAGGTTTCATTGGCACAGTTGTCAACATGCTAATGCAAGAATTTGGAGCAAATATAAAACTATCTCGAATGGGGAGAAATAAAAACTGCACGAGCTTAGATTTGATTAGCTTCAAAGTGACCTAATAATTATACACGAGGCTCCTGACAAATTTAAACAATGCAAAAGCATATGCATAACAGTGCCCAAAACATCTAGAACTTTTGATAACGTTTTAATAAATGCTTTGTTTTATCTTGGAAAATGTTTGTGAATAATAATTCAAATATATGTTGTTTTGATAATTAAGATTTGTGATTGATAAAATTCTCTATTAATAAAATTTCACTATATTCTTTGTCTGATGCACTGAGAGACGTATCAGAGTTGAAAAGTTATCATTTTTTAATCTCATTTTATAAACTTAATTTTTTAATCTCAATATTTGTTCAGTTATATATAGCCATCCCACAAATTTGATTGGTACATGTAGAGGTGATTCTTTAGAGTTCTTCTAATCGAACTTTGGATTGGACTCAGTACATGAAGTGTTGATGAGTAAGTCATGAAAAGCTGCACATCATAGAAATAAAAATGAGAACGCTGACAAAGATGATGTAAACGTGCATAACAGCCTCACACAAAACAAAAATTGTGTTCGTGTCGGGGAATCCTCGTATGATTTCTATGTTTTTGGGGTCACTGAAACCAAAACTGAAGTGCATTAACTTCATCACATCACATTTTCCACATAACCAAAAAAACAACAACAAAAAACTGTTTGCTTGAAGGGAATGCTGATCTAGCTCCGACGAAATACTCGGCATCTCCCATACAATAGTGAGATGAGTTTTGTTCCATCAGGGGCCAATTCCAATTTCTCTATCTTTTATAATTGATCTAAGTTTTAAAAAAATCTGATGTGATGCAGTTAGATGGACTTCATCATCTGAAGTTAGATGGATTCAGCGATCCCAAAAACATATAGGTGACATGATTTGGC
This sequence comes from Gryllus bimaculatus, assembly GCA_017312745.1. Classification (NCBI taxonomy): domain Eukaryota; kingdom Metazoa; phylum Arthropoda; class Insecta; order Orthoptera; family Gryllidae; genus Gryllus; species Gryllus bimaculatus. The sequence continues at coordinate 836,829 of BOPP01000050.1, read as the reverse complement.
CCTTCGGTTAAAATATCTTTAATTTTTTTCATGTTTTGAGTTTATCCCAAAAATATTATGTGATTGAGTAAAATGGACACCGTATTCGGATTTAGCGACCACAGAAACATAAAAAAGATGGTCTGATCCCCAGACATTAACAAAATTTTGTTTGGGTGGTTATGTAATTAATCAATAGCAATTACACCTTATCAATGGATCAACCACCTTAGAGAATGATTCCCGGTAGAATGGTAATGTGTTGACCACAAGAAGCTGTCGGCGTACAGAAGGCGGCTACAGTTGTGTCACGAATGGGAATTCTGAATGATTCATGTGAAGAGACTGTACTTGCCTCTGTGCATACACACTGAACACAGCGGCTTAAATAGTGTCCCTCTCCATACAACCTCACCCGCTTTCTGCATTGATTACCCTTTCCTTTCCTTTGTGTTCACCTCCCCTACCTTCCTGTCCTTTCCCTCTCGCTCACTTAATCCTACTCATCTTCCGCCGTCTTTGCATACTTGTCCCTCCCTCCAAGATGGGCCAGTCATCCAGCTATGCTGCGATTCGATTGGGAGTGACTATCGGTATAAGCTCGACATTGAGGTCAATGAAGGGTAAATCGGTTGACATGTGGAAAGAACTATGTGGTTTCAAGTGGACAGGAACGCTGGAATGTCCAGCATGCATACAGATAGAGTTGTTGAGAGGAGGGGGACAAAATTAAGCTTGATTCAATGTATTAGAGGTGGTACATTAAATGGCATGTAGAAATTTTTGTCTATCGAGAGCTGGAACAGTGAAGTTATTTCAATGTTGTTAAAAATAGCTGATAACTTGATTAACAATTTTGTTATCAAGAAGTATTTACGTTTTGTTGGTTCCTTGCATTGTAATCCTCGTGAAACACACACCATTGCAATAGGAATATCAATTACTCTTGAAATCGAAAGAGGCCGAATATTCTCTAATAATGTTCTGCTGTAGCTAGTGTCGAAAATGCGGCCACCATGTATTAAAACATATGTGAGTCACCAATGAAATATTTAATTCTCTCTCGCTATCGGAAAACAAACTTATCTAAAGGGACATAGGAGCAGTTTCGGTATAACTATTTTGGAGCACTCGCGTTTTAATAATCCATTACATTTATGACAGTGAGGTAATAGGCGTGAATGTGCGACAGGACCGCCTAATGCGAAAATAAGATGTAATGATTTAGCGAGAAAGCGCATGCGCATTTACTGGTTGTAACCGTCATGAAAGAATAATTTAACACCAATGTCGCAGAATAGACGTCAGCACAATAGTGTTTTGGCACACGTTGTTCGGTAAATTGATTTTTTTTACATCGTGGATAAAATTCTGTACGATATCCATATCCATATAGTTTGGTTATCAGACTCGATCAAGAGAATTATTTTGATAATTTTGCAATCTAGTACTGCGTTATCTTGCAACACTTGTTTCGTAAACAAGTATTATTAATCAGTAAATCTTGCTCATTTTCCGAACAAGCTATGCTGGCATGGCACAAAAAAAATCTCAAAATATATTAAACGAAAATCGCACGTATTATTTAAGCCATAATTATTAGTACCATTAATGAAGGGAAAAGTAAGCAGCCTCCAGTCATGTGAGTAGTGTCTATGGTTTCTTTAGATGCGCAGAAAATTCGGTAATAATACAAAAATATTGGAACAGTTGGTGAATGACTGCGAGTGTTTATGTGACTAAATAATATGAGGATGATGCACCGTTAGTTGTAGAAAATAGATTAAAGAACGCGCATTCTATAGCAGCAAGAATTTTAAAAAAGTAAAAAGGGCAAGATATATTAAAATGCATTCGTACTCTAATGCAAAAAGATATCCAGTTGTTTAGCTTTGTAATACTGTCATAAATATTTCTCTGGCGACGAACAGTTGTAATAACATATTTTGGAGAAATTATTGTTCTCGTTATGCAAAACAGTAGAATTATACAATTGAACAATAGGCTATTTTCCCATCATGAATCGTGGAAATAGCAGGGGAATTTATCTTTTCGCTTTCTGGAGGTTCGCCCGGTTCCTGATACTATGAAAACAGTGATTCACTAGAAGCCACAAGATACATAATTCTTGTTTACTGAAGAAAGGAAAAAGAACATGAAAGTGGAGAACGGATAAGGAAAAAAAGTATAGTGTATAAGAAAGAACAACAAAGATTCGTCGGGTGAGCCCTGCGGCAACGGCAGGTCGGAGGACAGGAGGGAGAACAAAGCCAAGG
>BOPP01000050.1:812748-833329 GCA_017312745.1 Gryllus bimaculatus | reverse complement strand
TATATATATATATATATTAAAATGATTTCCTCAAGAACATTCACGGGTCAACCTGCCCACTGCCAATGGTAGTAATGAGTTTTCTCTTCTTACTGTTCAGCGTTGACATCGTCGGGACCTTCATTTTCGTTATTACGTAGGCTTCAAATATGATAGCTATCACGTTAGAAACGATTGCAGTCAAAACTGAACAATTAAGACAACAACTCAATATTTTCATTGTGGGTTGGCAGGTCCTCACCTGGGAGTTCGTGTACCTGCCAAACACACGAGTCCCTACCAATAAGAAGCGCGATGTGAAAAAAAAAAAACACTTCGCGTTACTTCGTTATAGGAATTTTTTTATTTCTTTATTCAAAGAACAGTAAAAAACTGTATGTGACGTAGGAGTGAAAAGTACCACGTGTTCGTTAAGGTAATAACCTTCGACCACATTACATACAACTGAAGATTGTAACATTCAATCTAAATCTTTCTGTATTATGAACCACAATTAAGACAAAAATCCAATATTTCATTGTGAGTTGCTGGTCAGGATGGCCGGCTCCAGGATTGAACCCGGACCTCCCGAATGCGAATCCAGCTCGGTACGCACTGTGTAACTTCGCCCGACTACCCGGTTTTCTAAAAGTAGAAAGCGGGGACGAGAGAATCGGCGAAGTTTGAAATGCGCGCTCCACGCAGGCGGAAGAACTGCAGAAACGTATCAAGAGAGTTCGCTAGTGTAGAATGCAGGCGACACGAACCCTTATATTTCGCAAAATACGTCTTTTAGGAGACAAGCGACTTATGTAGTGTTAGTGTGGCGTGACGGTGTATTGGAACACAGAACTGTATAAGCTAACGACTCCCGGAAACAACAATTCGTCGCAAAAGGGATGGAGGAGGTAATTGGATTTGTTCATAATGAAATTAAATTCTGAAACATTTATTTAAGAGAACTCGTGTAGCGTGTAAAATAGGATAAGTTGGGAGGAAGGGACACATGCGATTGAAGTAGGATTCTAACTCATGCTTGTATGTCTTATTTTCTTCCAGTTTATATTTTAGAACGGGTTGAATAGTTTACGGTACTAATTCATCTGCAAGCGCATTCGTGGCACCTGCCTATGTATTTCACCGGACGAAGCCTGAGGCGACCGAGGGAATGGCGGGCTGAAGGTCACGGGGCGGTAGCAAGGAAGGCTGTGTGATCCGCTGTACTTTGAATTCATCAGACGTCTCCTTCAGCTGTGGTTTGTTACGCAAGTAAGAATGTTTCAATGTGAATTTCATTTAGTCTGAACTCTCGGCAGAATTCGTAACGCAACAACAGGTCTAGGAAGACATGATATTACTTAAAGTATTGAACATATTAAATATTCGAAGCAATATTTTTTGTGAAATTTAAATAATTGAAAGCTGCAGCAAACCAAACCGGACTCACGAATGTTTAACAATAATTTAAAGGTGAAAAGGAAAGTTAAATGCTCCTTTTAAACTGAACTCTATGTGTGCGTGAAATAGTGATTTCTCAGAGAACAAACAACAACAAAAAACACAGACTGATGATCTTTGATCTGATTTAAGAAGTCAACCATCATAATGTTATTTCTCTCTGACAATTGCAACTACAACTCCTGATGATAGAGATCAGTTTAAAGATTCTCAAAATTTTGAAAGAACATGATTTGTTTTTGACAATTCTATTAAAAGATTTGCAATTTTCTTTTATGTAATACTGTTTGAAGTGTTCATGCTTGATGTGTATGTTAGTTACATAAGGATTTTTTCAGTGAAGATTTTTTTGTAGTGTGTTGTATATTTTTGTAAAGTGATTGATGAAAATTCTTGGAGATTATAGTATACTTGATTTAAAAAAAAATAATTTGTGTGATATTTGTGATACATGAGTGCAGAGAACCCACATCTCTGAACCTCACTACTTAGTTTATGGTAAAAGTGTTACTGATAGAAATAGACTGCAATTCGTTCAAGAGCACAAATCAACAATTTTCATGGTGGTTTGGCAATATATTATGGCGTAATAATAAATATACTTTGTTCGTTTTTCTTATTCACTATTTAATAAATGGTATATTCTCGCCTCTTTGCATCAAATGAAAAGACCGTGTAAATTGTAAATTTTGACAGTGATATGAAGTATTACTGCAATACATATTCGCTGATGCTCTTCGCCAACAGTACGACCTAGTTGATAAATATTTTTTGAGTTTTGTACCGAGTTAATGTCGTTTGGTAATGGAGAAAGAAAATACCTGATTACGGCGACACCCGTATCACTTTGACATTACGAATATTGCATTATGATTAACTGAAATATTTGCGTTTTACTGCCAAAGTCGTACATTTATGTTTTGTGGGACGTGTCCTCCCAAAATAATTCCATTTTATGGCCTGCACGCCCACCGTGTACGATTACCTGATTAAAATGTGATTTTACATCAATACCACCACGATTATGACCGCACGTTCAGCTCGGGACTTTAACCGTTCAATATCATGTTACATCACTGATCAAATATATTTGCTGACCGACTGGTATATATACTACAAATTGCATTAGCGGAAGCGACCAAAGAACATTTGAGAAGTGCTAATTGCTAGAAACAGATATCAAAATTGGACAATTTTGACAATTATCTATTGATCTGAACGTGATCTCTCAATTCATTTATTGTCTCAATATGTCATTTGTTTACTGATCTGCCACCCTCACAGCCATATTTCGGCAAATTTGTTTTTTGTTTATTATAGACAAAACATATGGTTTTGTAATAATATACTTCAAAGAAAAGTGTAAAAATTCCACATATACAAGTTGTTTTTCTGCTAAATATAACTTATAATATAATATAATTTATTCTTTTCGTGTTTGAATATCGAGTCGAATAAATGTTACAATCCTTTAGAGCATTTAATTGACTGAAAATTATCACTTTTTTTGCAAATGAGCATATTGTGCAAAATTTCACAGCGAAACTCCACATGGCTCGATTTTGACATTGCACCTCTAGTTGGTAGGTAAGTCATATTGCAATGGTGTTACGCAGGAGACGAACTCTCAGGGACCGATCCCCTTACTGGCAATCACAATATCGAATTTTTGTCTATTTGGATTTAGCCATGGAATCGTGGGACGCTGTTTACAATATTGTTGTTACTAATAGCGAATATACTTTTTTTCAACGAAAATTTTTTAGAAATTTGCATTAATTTCAAGCAGAAATAACGCGAAAATTATTTTTTAAATGTATAAGACATTTATTAAAGATCTCATTTTGAGATCAGATTTAATTTAAAATTAAACATAACGTTATTTCAAGATCGGTGTTTGAAGAACAGTTTTAATTTTTTTTAATCTAGAACTTCAATTTTGTAGTTGTAGGAAGCCGCTAAATAAGTTTGATGTTTTGAAATTTTCGAAAGAACAGGGATTTGAACTAAAATGTGACCTACGTCAGTTTTTAAGCACCATTTACGCTATCAGAGGACATAGTTCAATAAAAATGAAGTCTTTTTAAAAAAGAGTTTCGAAAATGTTGACGATTCTTTTTAAATACGCTCAAAAATCGAAATATCCGTTTCAAACTGGCAGGACCTCGAGTTCTTTTGATCGATCGAGGAATATCCATTTTGAAGACAATTGTTTGACCGCGAGACGTCATTTGTTATCGTATTTAACTTTGAAATTATCTTCTTGTGGAATTCAAGGTATTGCTCTAGATTGCTTGTGTACGTTCCGTAAACAACGATCTAATAGAGCAGAAATACCGGGCTGGAATGAAGTTACATTATATTCTCACTTTTCCGATTCGTTGTCAATTGCGCTTTGGGTACCGCTGGATTCGATTTTAGGCCCTATTCTCTTCTTACTATACGTAAACCATATGCCCTCGGCGACTTGCAGTGGATGAACAGTTCTTTGCTGTTGATACGAATATTCATCGCAATAAGTACAGTATCAGATGTTCCAAATTGGTTTGGTAATCACATGTTAATACTGAACGAAGGGACAACTGTTAATAAAAGGTTTTCCATTTCTAATAATTGTTCTCTGTATTAAATATTAACGATGTGCCACTGGCTGATGTTAAGGTAATGAATTTTTTTTTTGATATCTCACTTCAAACAGACTTCAAACGGAATATCCACAGAAATGAATTCAACAAAATTAAGTTAATTATGCTATTCGTTTAGAATTCTTCCAAATCCAGCAAGCCTGCCTTCCTGTTCGGTGTGTATATTTCTCGAATGTTCATTTCCGCCTGAGATACGGTACGTGTATTCTTGGGGTGCACATCCTATAGCCCGCAGACTAATAGATTACAGAAAGAATTGTATGAATAATCACCAAACCCCACGTGATACCTGAAAAACTCACTTTAGTAAACTATTACCACTGCCGTGCTTTTCGATTTACGAATCAGTGGCTTTCGTAAACAAAAAAAGGACTTACTGAAAAGCGGGAACATATTTTTAACCAATACACGTATCTATAGCACTCAACATAGAATTCATGCTATTCATCAGGTGTGTGTTTGGCAACCGCTCATTTCAAAAAGTTCACAAACAATAGATGTACATTTTTTCACCACACACTCGCAGATGACATCAAAATATTAACATCTATTCGCTAGTTTTAGTGCTAGGTAGTATTTTCTCAAAAAAAAAGTTCGTAAACAGACCATACTAAGCCTCAAAAAGGAAAATATTATTGGTTTTAAAAATTGAATTAGTTACCATGTGGATAATTGAACTAAACATGCTTTTAACAGTCATTAGTCATCTTCTGGGAAAATGATCTCATATCGATAAGGTGTCCGTCCAGTTTCAGATTCCCTATCCCGTTTATCAGATGCCGAGATAGTCGATTGTTCTGTTTTTGGAGGTGAATGTTGCTTCACTATTTGGGTTCGTTATCTTCAGCTCTGTGGAGAATGAAGATAATTGAAATTTTAGTATCCATTTTCTCGTGGTAGTAAGTCATTTCATTCACGTAGACTGTAGATATATCTTATTTAAAACGCTAGTTCCTACCTCTATTCATAGTTAAACTTAATACGTATATGAGTTAGGACAAAGATCCCAGAGCGCAGATTACACTTTTCCCATAGTATTCGCGCAGCTTATATTGTTTTATGACTTTAAATAAATAGTTCGATTCCAAAGCAATTGAATTATTTTGCTACTTCCTAAGGGAACCATTGTTATCTCTGTACATAAAACACTGTTAATATTATAATTATGTTTCATACATTTGTGAGTCATATGAAAGTCAATAAGGCTGCAACCGTCTGTAATGAAACTTCAACTCCATCACTGTAAGCAAAGACACTGAATGATGCATTATTTGCGTAGATTCACTACGCAAAACAAACAATCTATCTAATATTTAATTAAGACAAGTAAATATCCTCGGAATACTGTCAACGAAATTCCATCGCTCACTCTTTTAATCAAAATTCGAAAATCGCATAGAGCCAGAGCAGCATTTCAATTATTACACTCCTTCCGGGGGAGGGGGAGGGGTGAGCGCCAGAGTCGGGGCGGGGGGAGGCGAGGGCAGAAAAGACAATGGCGAAGTTGGTGTTCTCCCAGCGCCTATTAGCGTAATTGCCGCCTGCAACTTCCTCCCCCCCCCCAAGCGGCGCGTCTGAGGCGCAAAGAGGCCGCACGCGCGACTGCGCCTGCGCAAATGGAGGCGGAATATTTGCGCTGCCAGTCACCCGCGCACCCTCTCTGTTGGCTCTCTGATTAGCGTGCTCGCTTTCCACGGTGGATCCCTGGGTTAGATTCCAAAATAATAACTGTGCGCTTTCCTAACAAATGTCCCAGTATCTATTGCTGTGTGCCGATAAAAAAGCCCACCCTACGGTTATGAAGACCAGTGCACACGGCGAAGGGATGTCTTCGTGCTGAACACACGAACCCCTTAACCCATGGCCGAGAGGCTGGTCACCGCTGGTCGGCCAAGACCCTTAGCAGGCTGTCGAGCCAAAGCACAGGACAGTAATCCCGCGCGCTCGCCGTCCACCCCTGCTGCTGCCAACGCGGCGCGCGGTCCACGCCCAAAAAGCCCTTGCTGAAAAGATATCCGGAAGAAACCTACATCCTGTCGCAATGCAGTTCCGTTGCAAGCAGCGGCTGAGATTTCTCAGAGCACGTCTCTGACCGGAAGGCCGGTCGGCATGGAATTTTGGACACTAGCTGCAAAGCTTGGCCAAGAGCTACGCTCCGGAGAAGGATTCCGGCGGTTTCTCTGATCGGTAGTTTTTTGCGTCTTTCTCGATTAATACCAGCGGTACCTTAACACACGAACTACGTATCGCGCCCGATATTTACTCATTCATGTTCCGTCTTCTCCCCTTACACACTCACACACACATGCATTCATTACCACGCATGTTGTAAGATCAGTCCGGGACTCAAATCCGGGTCTGCTTAGTAGAAAGTGAGCACGCTTACCAAGAGCTAGGCTACTCGCTCTTATATATACTTACACACATACTTATACATATTTATACATACATACATATACAAAAATATATTTTCTACGACTTTTTTTGGTATAATATAATTTTTATAGTAGGTATTAGTTAAATTTTGAATGAGTTTTCAAAATCACAGTAGAAGCTGTTGCTCATTGGGAGCTTTAATTTATGTTATTTATATAAAAAATATTAATTTATTATTTTTTGTATATTATTAATAATATTAATATTATTAATAATATTAATATTAATATGATTATTATTACTTTTATTTTAGGGCCTAATATACTTGCTGTCCTTATAGTATTTCACCCTATCTTTCGCTGTAGTAAATTACAAGCGAGCACAAAATTGTCATTTACAAACGTATAATATACCTTTGATATTATCTTATCCCTCTTTGCGACATTTATATTCTAACGATATATGCAAAGGATAACTGTTATTATGTTGACTTTAACATAACCCTGCACGTCAGATATAATAATGGCCTGCGTTATCTACTGTCTGAAGTTTTATTAAATCGGATATATAATAATGCGACATTTCATGTATTCCGATCACGAAAGTAAACGACATTTACAACCAATTGGTTAATATAAACTAATCAAAATAAAGTATATATATATATATATATATATATATATATATAGTTATATAAAGCGTGCTTGCGCGGGAAGGGGTGAAAGTTGACCGCTATGAATGTGGAGATGGCGATCGACAGTCGATTGTCCTGGAACGAGGAGCAGATCGAGATAAATATTTCGCAACCTGCATTCGCCTCGCGGCGGAGTTTGGGGATCAAGCGTGTAGTTTTATCTGTTAGGAATTCTGGCTGAGTTGGAGTCTCGCCTGTAAAATAACTGCGGTATCACCGCGCCAGGGGCAGTGGGAAACCTCCCGGGGTTTGGATGTGGACCGTTCCTTGTCGAGTAATGAACGGATTAAATTCTCATTTTCCAGATACTAAACAGCACGTTGCGCATGCGGAGCGAAATCCGCGCTCCGTCATTTAAATAACGGATTGAACGACAGAACTTCATTACGATTATCAAAGAAATGCGATAATTAATCTCGCTAAGTAGGAATATTGTGTTAAAACAATCCTACTTTTCACTGCAGATTGATACATATCCCAATATTTTACTGCATTTAATATTACATGCTGTAATTCAGGATATGTTGCTAATTATGTTTCCCAGAATTTATGTCCAACGACACAGTTTCAGTTGTGTTAATAAAATATACTCCCAATTTCACTATTTTGGGCTGTGGTTAAACATTGTAAAAATATTCATCGGATAAATTTGTAATTACTAAGGTTTAAATTATGTTACTTGCCCTGCATTATGTTTCCTTTCCCCTTAATTTTACTTCATGTACTATAACGGAATGCTTTAGCGAATAATTTTCCTAAAAATCCTGAAATTCCTGAAGTTCCTGAAATTGAAAAAATCTACGGCTTTCTTTTAACCCTTAACTGGTCTGGTGAAAAAATGGCTTTTCGTGCTTGAGTGTGTACTTGAAGGTTCTACTCAGTTTGGATCCAAATTTAAGTACAATATCTTGCATTCAACGTGGCAAAGGACGGACATCACGACGTGAAGTGTATGGCTGTACAAGTAAACGCCCGAATTCCATCAACGTCTCTCTTCTCGATTCTTTTTCGGATTTTTTATTGCAGTACTTTAGAATAGTTGTGTTTATACCTGCTATGTTAAAAAATGCATAAAATATCAGCATTGGCCAGCGACAGTTACCGCCACCGCCACTGAGTTCGCCGTGCCATGGAGTAGTTGCTACGAAGGTCAAGGTCAAACGCATCTAGGTCATTTGTTTTCTGGATCAACGTTTTGATCATGCGTTTACGGTAAGAGCACAGAAAAACACAAATTCACAGAAAAAAATCTAGAGAAAACATAAATAAATCACAGAACTGAAAAATCTTAAATACAAAAATTTACTGACACCCTTGGTGGGGTTCACACAGACATTATGAACAATAAAATATAATTACGTTATTTTAGACAAAAAGGCCACACGATATTCTGCTTTGGATCTTGAACGAGGATTACAAAGAACCACAGCCCAATACATCGGTACTTTTAGTTACTAACTTGCGTTGTGTCCACCAGACCAGTTAAGGGTTAATATTAATGCAGACATAAGAAAATATTTATGTTTAGTTGTGATAATTACTTTTTGAAAGAAAACTGATGAATTGATTGTAAATCATACTCTTATTTCTACATTCGGCCCTCAAGAAAATAATCTCGCCTTCTTTTCAAGATAAGTATTAGTCATGCCCATGGAGAATCTTTGTGCAATTGTGCAGCAAGCTAGCATGCTTAGAGACTTTACTGAGCACCGCAGGCCATCGAATCGGACAAACTTTATCTCGTTACGTCCGCCATCATGCATTTTACATGATGTAGCGACACGTGAAATGAGTTTCAATTAATCTGTTTATACAATGTTTCTCTTCCTAATGGCAGTAATAATGTTCATTTCTCATTTACTGTTTGTGGTTGTTGTGAGACGCTTAAATGGAGAAAGCATTACATATTGACCGCCGTAGTAACCACATGTGGCTCACTTTAATATTATTGTCCCTTGCACCACCAAATTCACAAATGTGCTTCCATTTCAGACCGCCTAAAATACTGGTTTGTCCCATGCAATCAAGTCACCTTAATCTGGAGGTCTTGCGAGTCGATTGTGTATCATATTCAATACTTTTCTGTACGTTATATGACGTTGGCTCTATAATTCTAGGCAATAGTTAGAATTTAGGAAAGTGGTTTTGGTGGCATTGCCAGAAAAGAGATAACCATTTTGTAGGGAGCAGTGGCATCAGTCAAACAGTAGTTAACGACAAGAGTGGCCCAACAAGTAATCAGTAGTTCGCTCTCAACCGCCGAGCGGAACGGACGTGACCTAGCTCCGAGTTGCTCGTGCAGTTATCAGTGACTGAGTCAAGCCTTATCAGTGCTAGTGAGATCGATAACGCGTTTGAATAGGCGTAGTCAACAGATCGTTTGCCGCATTGCGCAAAACACAATACAACAATACGAACTAATATAGGCACGAGCGTCACAGGAGACAAATCAACAGTGGCCTTATAGTGAGTGACTAAAGAACTAAAAATTGTTAAAACCACAGTAAAAAGGCTACAAATAATACGATAAGTTCTGAAAAATGTTCAACTGAGAAGATTTCACTAGAGAAACAATCAGCAGATCCATGCGAACTGTGAATTATACACGAGCAAGACAAACTAATTCTCAATTTCCTCACAGAAAAATCCCAATAGCAGATCTTCCAACACAAGTATCAACATCTCCTACATCAAAATAATATTCTCCCAAAAACCTTAACAAATTAAACAAACAACCAAAACCAAATCTGACAACAACAGCTTCTTCATTCACGGACCTGATCAACAAACAGCGCAGAAATCAACGGCACATATTCTCAAAACGGAACGCGCACAATCCAACTGGAAACCTCAACTGTCAGCAAGCTAGGCCTATAGAAATCAAACAGTGATTTCTCACCTGAGACAACAAGCGCACAACCATCAACCTACCACAAAAAAAGAGACCTCAATAAGTAACTATAGTGACGCCACGCGTAGAATGCTGATCAATTGTGCAAGTAATTGACAATTACCATCAATAAATAGATACTCAATATTAGAAATCAGTAGACGAATCAAGAGGAAATGTAAATATGAACTCAAGTAGAAATGTAAAAAATCTCCCCGATTTGCCTCAGAAACGCAGGAAATATAACTCTTCTAATACAAAAGCCTAAAATAACTAATTAGGAAACGGCTTTACACTCAAAACCATTGGGAATTCAAGTAAAATATTTTGAAAAACGTTTCAGAATACCGAAAAGTAGAAATATTGTGAAGAAAAAAGTGTCTCCCTACTATATCATACTGTGTGGCAAAATGAAAAAAACTATCGGTAGTAATATAAAGACATGTTAACGCCATAATATTCACCGAAGAAGAAATTTACAACGAATTAGAAAATCTAACATCCAATAAAAAAAGTAACCAGATTAACTAACAGTAGAACAGTACCGATTCAAGAGTAGTGTAACTATTAGAACATAATGCAAACCCACAGAGAAAGGAAATTTTAAACTAAGAGCAAAATTACTTCACTTGTAATTGGTAAGTAGAAATAGAGAAGGAACACTAAGCCCCCTAATGTAAAAAATTCTTTACTTATGGACACATCAAAAAATTAATTGCACAATGCCAACCAACGTGGCCTACTGTGCAGAAACAACTATTGGACAAAAGATCTGTAAGTTATTACAATCCACAAACCCCCACCCCAATTTGTACTCTCTGTAAAGAAAATCATATGGCTAGCTCTAATCAGATGCAAGACTTTCAAAAAGAAAGAGAATCCAATCAAGTCGAATCAATTTAAATACAATTTCCAAGCTGCACAATTCACATCAAAACTATGAAAAAAAACTCACGTCACAAACATCCCACAACACACAAAACATAAATCAATCAAATCACTACCACAAATTGGCTTATTAATAAGCTAGGCAAAATAACAATTCACCCACTTATGCACAATCAGTTACACAAAATAGCAATCACAGTATACAAGATATACACAAATTATAATGCAGATGGTTTACCACAATAGTTGTAACCAAATAACCAGTACATAATTCACAGATACGAAAACATGTATCAAATCAAATTCTCAAATATAGATAAGTAAATGGAAACATCCCACTTAAACATAACACTTCTTAAAACTGGAATCAAATATAATCCAAATAAAAGAAATACACTTATTGCACTTCCTTAAAAAAACACTCAATAACAATTGCATGCATAACGTAAAACACACCTTGCACCAGGACAACCTTTCAAAATCCGCTGATATAAGCTGTTACAGGAGAGAGACAGTATTTGCACATGCGCAGGAGGGAGTAGCAATACTAATTAAAAAAGAAACTAGGACCACTCATTAATCTCTATTCCAAAATCATAACAACCGTAGACTAATAGCAGTAAAAATACACTTAAAAAACCTGAATATTTAATATCAAACAAGCGTAATAAACCACCTAAAAAACAAATCATATAAACGAATTAAAGCTAATATTAATAATACAGGAACCTACAATTTTCAATGGAGATTCTAACAGTAAACATAGTCAATTGGGGTTTGTAAAGTGAGTATACACCCTTAAGGGCGAAAGTTGCTAAGAACACTACCAATTAACTTTTCAAATCATAGCCCCAACAGAACCGCTACTCTAGTTACCTCCAAAAACTGTAATGCTGGACCAATATCCTTGACAATTACCATTTCTAAATAAGTCTAAAACAATCCCTCTAGCTCATGTGTTACGCTGAATTAGATCTTGACCGACTGTCCTGTGTATTCTACCTCTGAATGAAATATATATAAACTGAGGTTGTGCATTTGCGTTAGACACAAAAAACAGATTGGGTAAATTTTCAAACAAACGTCGATAATTCTCTTCCACAAACCGATCATGAAAAACAAAGAAGAAATTGATATTGGCCATAGATACTTCATAAATCAAACAAAAACGCAGGCAAAAGAAGCAATAGCTAACTCAAATATAAACCAAAAATATACAACAAAATACAATACCTATCGGCATTGAAAAATTAATCTCAAAGAAAATCACCAAAATACGTAGCAATGGCAGCAATAATAGGAAGCCAGATTTTAAAAAAAAACTAAATAAACTAACACACCAAGTAAAACTAGTTTTAGATCGAATCACAGAACCAACAATATAAATACATAAAAAAATAATCCTAAAGACAGCGATTTATGGAGTTAACAAACAAATATTGAAAGAACAACAATTATAGCAGAACTTAAAGAAAATCAATAACATCCAAACACAAAGGAAAAATGTTGAATAGCTAGCAGCACATTCAAAAAACATTACTTCTAAATACAACCACAAAACATTAACAATTTAAACGCATACAATAACTGTGGAAGTAACAACATCCACACCCAGTAATAATATTATCATCAAATGAAACATACCAAACCATCAAACAGCTACCTAAGAAAAAATCAGTGAATTGACCAAATACCAACCATATCTGTACAAAAACTAAATAAGAAAAGCAATTAGCTATCTAACGCAATTTCAATCCAATTAAGACAGGGTACTATCCCAAAAATGGAAACACTCTATAGTAATACCAAATTCAAAACCAAGCAAAAACCAAAACTTGACAGAAAAACTTAACTATAAGCCTAACCTAGTTGAGCCAAAGTAATTGAACAGAACCTAATGTTTAAATGACTTCGAAATAATATTAATGGAGATACAATACATTACACCTTTTCCAATTTGGTTCAAAAGAAAGCAACTCGACAACAACATCAACTTTAAAGAATAACAGAATTAATATATTGAGAACTTCGAACAAAAAAAAGCACACACTGGGCATATTTTTAGATGTAGCCAAGCTTCGACAGAGTTGGTCACGAAGGTTTATATTTAAATACAAGAATCCGGATTACCTTTACTTGGTAAAACATAATAAAAAAGCTTCCTAAAAGAAAAGAGTTTTTTTCAGTAAGAACATAAATTTAACCTACTCTATACAAAAGAAATCACAGCTGGAGTACCACAAGCAAGCCCCATATCGCAACATTGTTCATATATCACAGCAGATTCCACTACTCAAAACAGACAACAATAAGCATATTTGCTGATTGACAGTGCCAATACTAACTTCTAAACTAAGTGGTTTATAAACAGCATAAAAATCTACAACATGAACTGAACAAAGGTAAACAAATTGGGCAGTACAAATGGAAGAATAAAACTAATTCCAAATAAATGTCTAGATCAAAGATTCACACTATGCTCATAAACACTACTCCTGACCCGCTAAAACTAACTTAAAACTCTGGATTGTTACCAAAAAAGAAACCTATAAAATTTGGGGAATATTAATGGACACGCAGACAACAATGGACAAACATTTAAAAGCACAAAATCACTCCAACAAAGAAACTAAATAAATTGTCCTCATTAGATTAACAGAAAACTGTTCCTCAAAACAGAAGTAACTTAGTCCTGTACAGAGCAATAATTCTCGCCCATTATCATATGTAAATCAGCCCAATATTGGTACAACACATTCGGCGACTAATATCAGAAAATACAAACATTTCAAATAAGATCTACTATACTGTAAAGCCCCCTGGTTCATTAAAACAACCCAATTACACTCAGCATTCAAAAACAGAAACTATCCATCACATCTTCTCGAAAACGCACACATTCCTTTTTTCAACATCTTGCATAAATACTATCCAACAACTGCACCACTACAACCTGGTTCATCAGCAACAACATTCCGAATCAAAAACAGATTCCATATGAATAAATATCTATGATACAATTGTCTGACCCCCCTTCAACTTTCAGAATTTAAATAAAAAATTAAAAGAATAATCAAGAAACCTACTTGTAAACATCAAACAATAATGGACCTGCTTGGGCTTTCCCTATTTCTATTTATCTAAAGAAGATTGTATTTTTTTATGAATGTGATACTTGTTTAAATGTTGACTGAAAGGTATTCTGCTGTCTTATTTAATTGTATACCTGTATTTTAAGTTGTTATTGTATGAGAACAATCCCTGTAAAGCAGTTATGCTGGTCTGTGGAAATAAATAAATAAATAAACAAAAAAAACTAGTAATCAGAGTTTTAAGCAGTGTCAGTTCACCACTGTTGTAACCATCTTTCTGCCAAATTTTTAATAAACACAGTATTATTGAAAGCATTATTGATCATTGTCTAGAAGCCAGATAAATTTACGACAGTTGTCAAAAGACAATTTTTTGTGACGTTCTTTTCCCCAAATTCTGCTTTAAAGTTTGCTAAATTCGTCCTTCCTTTCGAAAGGTGGATAATTTTTGTACGTGGAGTTCTTGTGGCTACACGTTCCGGCAGCGATATTGTTGTGGTCGCAAATCCCCACTCAACTCCCCACCTCTCTCCGCACCCCCCCCCTGAGCTGTATACAGGCGCTGCCGCGCACGGATTCACGCTTAATTGAGTCTGCGTATCAATTACGTGCTAACAAATGATGCCAATTCTCTTTAACGAAGGCGGCACAAGGATAATGCGAGATACGCAACCATATCCATCCACCCCTCCCTCTGCTAAACCATGCCCCCGGCGGTATTTCTCCCTATCCACTTTCAGCTCGACAAGCCCCCATCCCCTACTTTCTCGCCTCACTTTCACACACATTTCCTGACACACGTACACACACGACGTCCTCATAATCTCGGGCGCAATTCGTGCTTACTGTCCCCGCAAATGTATTATCTCCGAGTTCGTTCATGCTATATTCCATTTAACCAGTCTTTGGGAATAATGTTTTACAAGAAATATTAATTTCGTATTATTATATTCATATTGAAATTCAGCATAACAGTCTACAACGATTAATTTAAGTATGTGTGAGTGTGTGTTTGTGTGTGCTCTTGTGTGTAAATAAACTGATCGTGAGGCTAAGATTTAATTTGTACCATCAAGGTGTATAGAAAATATATTTAGTTTCATATACGAGTAATATTTTTGAATATGTCTTTGTGATTTCAGTTATCTCCCTATTGCTACCCATAAGAGTGTCTCGCTATCGTTATGTCATTCCCATTGTAATTCGTATTTGCCTCCGTGTCTTTCCGGCTCTCACTTCTTCCTTTTGTGGTTGATTTTAGTTTGACTTATCGTATGACTTGCTATCAACGTAGTTTCTCCTTCTAATCAATTTCTATGCTTGCTTCTCACAAACTGCTCCATTAATGTAATTACCAACGGTATTTAGGAGTTATGCTAAACCGCCAACTGTAGCTTTACCCCTATCAAGTATACACGCTCTCCTAAGAAATCAGTGAGCTCAGAAGAGCAGACAAGATCAATATTCTAATCATAAAATTATATTTAATCTGCAAACATATTGTAACAAATTGCGGGGAAAATAAAGGTATTTAAAAGTAGTGTGCTAAAGTGGCACATATTACATATTATTTGTAAAGGTAATATTTTACTTGTAATACTAGCCAAGCCTATGGGAGAAATTCGCACATTCGAATTAGTTTGCCCATGTTTTACTATTTGTGACTTTCTTTGCTCAAGATCACACAATTCACCGAACGTATACCTCTACGAATGAGGTTCCAAACCACAATAGTGTTTGGCAGAACTGGGAATTACACTCGAGTGCTTAGGTTCCTCATTCAACATTCTAACCCCTACACTACCAAAATTGTTTCTCACAGGCTAGACCCAAAAATACAAATCTTTAACACATTTGGAAAATCAAAAGTTTTTATGAAAAGTGTACTTTGCGACTTTTTTATTTATTTATTTACGTCATAAACAGTTAAAAACTGTGTGTGACGTGCTATGAGGAGAAGTTAATATGAAGTTACATTTATGTCCAGCAGCAAAACAATTAGAATTCAGCAACAACTGAGAATTCCGTATACGTAAAAACGATTAGTAATTTGAAAAACCACAGGGGACAATCTCTAGCCTCAATAGTACGATGAAAGTGTAGGTTTGAAAAACAGTCGGTCTCTTACAATTTTCGAAAATTCAAACATAAAAAAAAGGGTCTATTTCATATTTATAAACCAATTTTTCTCTTTTTGAGGGAGAAAAAGTGAAACAAATTTAGAGCCATTTTTGATAAAATTTTGTGCACTACCCCAACCATTAAAGATTAGTTTCCAATTTTTTCCAGCTGAAATTCCGATAAAACAGTAAGGAATAGCCGTTTTGGGGAAAATCCAATGTACTATTTAGGTGTTAATGATGGTATTATACATCCCATATCGTTGTCTATACGACGCTTCCCCATGCAGTCCTTTAAAATATATATTTTTTCTTGTTTTGTTTCTGGGACTTCCAAAATGTTTGTTTTTTACACCAAATTTCCGTACATCGTAAATAGTCTCTACATTACAAATAAACATAATCAACTGCAATAAAATAAAAATTAATAAAACTCAAGTTAGGATGCTTCATTTTAAAAGTATATGTAAATTTCTTTCTCTGAGAAATGTGTGCATAATTGCCATATAATAATAATTATTAGCCAAATTTGTTTACTACGCTCCATGAAGTCATGGGGGTTATTTGCATTCGAGATTCGCGGGTTCCTGGTTGGGTGACCGGCTGGGAACCCCAGGATGTAACGGCGGCGAGCCTGTGGCCGAAGGGATGAAAGCCCTGACTGACAGCGACGTGACGAGACTTGGCAAAGAAAGTAAAGGAGGATTACTCCACGCAAGCACTCAATGCCGAACAAGGGTTTAAGAGGCGCGTTGCATCAATTACGCAACATTTGTTTTAAATGTTCATTGATTTCCCAACGATCGTAAGAGTGACGTGTTGTTTTGTTTCCTATTGCTCTCGCATTGTGGCATTGTTTCTTTCTCCTTTCTGAAAATCTGTTAAATGGAAAGTATCTTTTTTGACGCGGTAGATTGTTGTAATAATAATAATAATAATAATAATAATAATAATAATAATAATAATAATAATAATAATCTTTGCTCTATTACTGAATGGTAGTAACCATGCCCTCTATTTAAAGAATTTCCTTCCCCGTAAATCATTTCTCCTTTTTCAACGCCATTGCTTTACCGCACTCGTTAATTCTTGCATTTAGCGCTGATGTACGTTTATTACTCACCTGCTGATATTTCGCACCTTATTTGGATGTTCATTGGGATTTGTTTATATGATTTACAGTTAAGCGCATCCTTCGAAACATTTTACAACCTCACCCGTTAACAACCTTCATCTTCTCCACAATCTACTGCACGCCCAGTGAACAGCAATAAAGAAGAACATTACTTTAGAAAAAATGTTACGAACATAAAATCACCCCAAGATTGCTGGTTTGTTAGCATACCATAGACGCCTTGTGGGGGCGTGGATTCGAAGCTCAGAGCGGTGCCTCAAAGCATGTTAACTGCTGAGAAATCGTTTTGGAAATTGATAGATTTGAGATGAAGATTAGATCACATTAAATTTTTACTGGCTGCGTTAGCTGAGGGCTACTATTACCATTTTCTCTGCAGTGCCGTGAAGTCGAAGGATTCAATCCCGAAGAGTTTTTCGTGATTTCTTCGATCGATACCATGCGAATGTTGTAGCAGTGCCTTGACAAACTGTCCACTGGCAGCGCGCGAGCTTACCTTCCTCTTCTTTGTCCTATCCTCTCACCTTAAACTCATTGTTCTGGTCGGATACAACCGGTTAGGGCTGGTTAGACCTTGAGGCACCGCTTGCTATTTATGCAGACTCATAGCTTGACATGATTTTGATTTTGTTTTGCCACTTGCGTCGCGTCCTGTCTCTCCCTCCCCATAGTTGCAAGGTACTAATGAACTTGTGTACTAGTACCAGAGCACTGCACAATAACTATAGAGTTACTCCTCCCTAAATGTCATCGTAATAAGTAATTAAATTGCACTTCACTACTCACTACAGTCTTAAGTAATTGGTTTTAATTTATCTTCGTAAAAAATTTGTTAAAAACGTGACGCGTGGAAGAGAAGTATAATCTCCGCGTATTTTTGTGCGCTTCAAAATCCCTTCCCTACCCTTTTACTATACAGAAGGATTAACACGTTAAAAATGAGGACGGAAACAAATTCTCGTATTCATAATTAATTAAAATATATAATAAGTTACAATTGAAGTTCTTTATTACTAAATTGTTTATACTCACAATTATGTTGGTACTCATCACTATACGGAGTTTCTATATTTTAAAAATTCCAATTCCGTTGCTATTTATCCCGATTTCATACAAACTGCGGAACCGAATTGCGAACAATGGAAATCTTAATTTCATTGGTAAACGAACTAGCGATTTGGGTCAATAGGTGTGAACATGTCATTAACCAATTTATTGTCAGAGAATAGTTACACATTCATGAATAGCTGTGACTTATAACTTGTCTTTTTTGATCTACTGCCAGCATGTTATTAACTTGCTAAAATGTGAATTAAAATACAATTCAGACGGGCTACTACTAGAGCTACGTTCATAACTCTCTCCAAAT
The DNA here is from genome assembly GCA_017312745.1 of Gryllus bimaculatus. Lineage (NCBI taxonomy): Eukaryota > Metazoa > Arthropoda > Insecta > Orthoptera > Gryllidae > Gryllus > Gryllus bimaculatus. The sequence goes on along the minus strand of BOPP01000050.1, from coordinate 814,683 downwards.
CCACGAGTTAGCGACGCCCATACAGTTAAATGATACGAATGTTTCCCTCTGCATTTTACAATCTATTTCTGCGTAAATTGCATCTTAGATTAAATTAAGTTATTAATGTGTTGTGACGGATTTTATTGAAATGTCATGATTCTTTTTCACTTTAGAATAATGCTATTTAGTATAACCCAGTTTTATCTCTAATGTTTTTGCATTTTTCATTGCTCTAGACTAATAAGTCATTTTTTTACCTTTTCCCGTCATTTCTATGCATTTTCGCTGATTTTTAATTTCGTTTTAATGGTACTTGCATCAAATAATATTTACGAGATGCTACAAATGTTATTAACAGATTTCCTAAGTAGTATTTAAAACACTTGACAGTGAAATTAATCACTATTGTTGTTTCACTTGTGCTTCACTTGACTAATATGTACATTATACCCCATTCTGAAGATTTATCACGAAGCCATTTCTACTGGTGTACTGTGAGGTTCAGTAAACCAGCCGTGGGAAAGCAAACGTTGAGGCTGCATCGCCCAGATTGCTTCTGAGACACAATTACGATGATGAAAGCACTTGAGTGTGAGGCCTTCGTGGTTGATGTTAGAGTCCGCACGAGATATCTCTGCCCTCCACGGCCGCTGAAGTACGAGCGATGCTCAATGGAAGCGAAACAGGGAATGGCTACATCACCGGCAGCGTGTAAGCGAATCACGCGACAATTCTCTCGCCACGTGATCGGGTGCGGCTGCTCTGAACCAATGGGCTGGCTTACTTTCTCACGGCCAGCGTTCGGCGTTGTCGCATATTTGACTCGCTGAAGTCGCGGAGGCATTTACAGCTAATGTTGTGTGCATGATATCACGACTTGTCGTGTGTTAGTAAGTGTTAATGTTTTGAGATTTAATTTATCTGTCAGGTGGTGCCATGAGCGTGTTAATGTGTGGCAACAGCAAATCGAACTGTCAGAGTCGCATATATGCTTCTTCTAGTAGATCCACGTGCGCATACTATCGCATTCAAAACAAATATCGGGTAGACCAATGTGAGCTAGGGATTGTAATCATCCGGAAATTGATTGGGCTCCCGCTTGTAATGTTTTTCTTTGGTTTCCTTGGATGCTTTCTTACACAAAACATAAATGTAATTGTTTGTGTCTAACAGAAACGAGGAAGTCTGTTTTCTAGATGCTATTCCCTGCAGCCGTCACTCTCCTCTGTGACGTGAGCCAAGTGTACAGATTCCTCGCGCTATCTCTGAAGTGCGGGCACACGATGTCTGGCAAAACCCATGTTCGACGCAGAAATATCAACGTTGTAGTCAGCATTATCAGAGACCGCTTCACGCGTTATTGTCAGTCAAACTGGCCACTGTTCGCTGTGACAGACTCCGAAAACTGACGGTTAAGTCCTTGGTGTTTCCATCAAGAACAAGGCGTTGCAGGGACTACAATTATAATATAATTTCCAATAACCAAATGAATGAAATGCACTGATTGATGACGTCTGGGATCTGTCTCTCTTCCGTTGGAGTGTATTTCACATCCACCGTCCAGTCTTTTCAGCATAGTACCCCGTCGCACCCGCTTCCCCGTAGCATCTATTTCCCCGACTTTACCGCGATGTGTACCCGACTACTCCTTTCCTATTCTCCGAATCCACAATCTGCTCATCCTCTATACTCTCTCCGTCTATTCTCGAATCTCTTCTGCAACGAACGCGCCATCTCCTACCGCCTCGGCTTCGTCCCGTCATCGCGCCACCATGCCGCAGCCATTGCCATTCCTGCCTCCTATCACCACCCTCCCATTTCTCACGCCTCTTCTCACCGTCTTCCCTCTAACCCAGCCATCCCTCACTCCTCCTTCTCCGTCCTCACCCACATATCTCCATCCTCCCTTTTCTCCCCGCTGTTTGCTTTCCGACACGCCTTTTTCCCTGCTTG
>BOPP01000050.1:775945-793268 GCA_017312745.1 Gryllus bimaculatus | reverse complement strand
CTTTGGCAACCTGGTATTCACTGGTCTTTCAAATACTTCTATTTATCTTATGCAAAGCCCGTAGATCCTAACGATATTGATACGTAGGATCAAGTCTGCTACCGGGTTACCCCCCACACCCCCTAGCATGACACTAACAACAAGGAAAATCTTACGCAAAGGGGTTTTTTTTTTCTCTTGTTTATTTTTTCATTTTCTAAAAATCAATTTTTAGTTTGTTATAAAAATTGCCTCTTTCTTTGTTAAATAATTAATGGGTTTGCTTGATACGATCTCTGGAAATTGTCCCATGGTCTCTTCATAACATGGTTTTTTTTTTTTCTTCTACAGAGTACTGATTAGTGATGCATCTGGATATTGCTTTCAATGAATGCCTTTCCTCTGGTCTCTCAGCGACAGAATCATCATTTTGGTAATTTTGCTTGACCTCTCCACCATAATGGTCTTTTGTCCCTCTTCCATTTGCTTCCCTCACTGGCTATATTACGATCCCTTCCTTTTATCCATGTCTGTCAAAAAATCTCTTGTATTCAGTAGTCACACCGTAAATATATTTACTTTTCCTCTCTATCACCTACGGCTCTTTCACCCGCAATCCTTACTCGTTCTTTATTATGTTATAGTTTTTTTTTTTCCCAAAAACCACCCTGACCACTCCACCCAAAGTCCAGCTCCAACTCTGTGCAGTATCTAGTATCGCGTTCACTCTTTCTTTAGATACTGATGGGTACAGGATGGGACGCGTAAGACGTTTTCTTTGTTTCGTGTGATTATCCAGAGCATAGTTTCTTTTGTAATATTCGCTAGACATGTAAAGCGCAAATCTGCTGGCTCTATGTCCTGGATGGGCCAACCGTACGTATCCAACCACTCTATGATATTCCGCATCCTTCTCCAGTGACCCCAATTATTCCAACTTTCATTTCAGCTCCTAAAAAACCAAAAAAAAAAAAAAAATTTCTTCATGCCCCTGCGCTGCCGCAGGCAATACTCCTCGTCAACCGAATCCGAAGTCAATATATGGTATATCCCAGGCAGGCAAGGACTTCGACGTCAAAGAATACAAAATATTGATTCTTACTGTACGACCAACTTGCTTGTAGGAAGGCAATTATTGAGCGTAAAACAATGCCACCATGGTGCTACATCTTATGCCGCCCAAACTTTACCAATAAAATTGCATGTTTCTTTCTCGTTTGACGACCTAGGGAAAACTTGCAGTTCGTTCGCCTAAAGTTTCTTATGTTCATGCCTCATACAACCCGTAGGTGAGAGTAGGCTTGCACTCTGTGGTACACCAGAATCTTGGTCGTTCCCCACACTGACCCGCCAAGTGCCCACTCCGTTTGCAGCAGGGGAAGAGCCCGCTTCCCCTTGCAGGAAGGCGCAGGCTCCCGCCGCAAAAGGCACCTCTGCGTTACTTCAACCGCTACCGTTTCCATTTCCGCTTCCGGTTTTGCCGCCGTGCGCGTTCCACTCCCCCCCCCTCCCCCCCCCCCCCGCGAAGTCCGTGTCGCGGAGCACTTGGCGCCCACCCAAGTGGCGCTAATTTTGATTGGCCCGCCGCCCGCCCAACGCCCAACGTCCTCGAACGTTGGTGGAGCGTGGAATTGCTGCACCTGCCAGCGACACGGCGACCGTCGCCCTGTTTTATTTGGGCGGGAGCTTGGCAATGGCAGTTGGGCGGGAAGGCACCCCCCAAGCGTGGGGCAAACCCCCCCGGTGCATGTTTTACGATCCCCGCCACGAGTGCTTTATTGTTCAGGATCCGGTTCTGCCCTACTTCTCAAACACCCTTCAATTAAAGAATTGGCAACCGTCCCGGTGGCCACGAACAGCAACGACCACAAGAAATATATGCTCACAATGCTACTCGACACCTTTATAATTACTGTAGCTATGAAAATATTAGAGAATGAATCTAATGCTTAATTGTCTTTATAACTCCATGGCCACAATTTTTAAAGCAAAACATCCACAAATGTTTCTCACAAACTTGTGAAAGAAACTGAGCCGTTTATATAACGACACACGTACTTTCTCGCTCACTTAGTTCCTTTACGGAGCAATACATGTTGCGCACCCAGCAATATTAACACCCATACAGCAGCAAAACCGTTTATGAGAGAAGTAAAACAAAACCCGTCCGCCGCCTATCCCTTTGTAACGTAAAATTTCACCTAGTGGAAGCGACTCAATGCCGTCACTCGAGTGTAGGCACCTGCGCACCCCACGCGTATCGCTTACTGGATAACAAATCTGTGTCCTACACACACCTAAATTGCCGCGAGTCACGGTTTCCCGTTGTTAGACCCTTTCGATCTTTGTTCGTGTCCCTGTTAATAATATTCTCTTCCAGCGAGCCGCCTACAACATCATCTCCGTGCGATAACCAAACCTATCAGACCTGAAGCTAGTATCCTCTTAAACGATTCACTATCTTCTGACTATCCCTTCCAGTGTGTGTTTACCAGCGCCATGCAAATAACGGGATTCATGCCGAGGATTTGTAGATGCAGAGGTCGGTCTCCCCCGCCGGTCCCCGGGTATTCGTCGCTGGCCCCGGCCGTGCCGTCCCTGTGAGACAACCCAAGATTTACTCACCTGGCCGGCCGCGCATTTAATGTCACGCTCCGTGATTTTACTTCATAAACCATGCCGTTCTGATAGCTATCTATTCGATCTCTCACTATGACGAAGGATCTGTGCCCGGTTTGTTTCATTTTTTTCAATCGTGCGAATATTACTCAATTCCCGCTTTCTTCTCCCCGTATCTTCTACAGCTCATTTGCGCCTCCATATACTTGTATTTTCAATGCTGAATTTTCTAGATGGTTATCTTCTTCTCCCAGTGCATGCCCTGATTCAACAAATGTTCTCCCGCTGATTCCAGTAGCTCTTCGAGTTTGAGTAGCGATTCCGATTTTGTTTACTTAGAAATTGTTAATGTAAGCATTATGAGTATTACGGTATTATATACCTTTCCATGACACTAACACCCCCCGCTTCGTCGATCGGAACAGATTTCGCCGGATAACTAAAGAAGAGATATTTCCTGGTATCAAGAACATTCCAAATCAAAATGTGCAAAACTGATTCGCCGTGTGGAGCGAAGTAAGAAGTCTTCTATTACCCGATCTACTAAACTAATCTCGGTGTCCAGTCACGACCTCCGCTGCATCTCCCTGATTCTAACCGTTGTTTTCCAAACACCAGTTTCTTGTCTTTTTCTATATCACTTTTTTTCCTCCTTGCTCCGCAAGAGCATCTCAACGAGTTATGGTTCTAAGGCATTCGTGTGTATGTATCACACCTCCCCATGGTTTTTTCCGTTCAATGACTATATCCCTCCCACCTAATACGCCAACCAAGTCTGTTATTCTTGTCAGTCGGCTCCTCCTGTTATCCCCGTTCTAAACTTTCTTCCCTTGGCTCTATAAACACTCTTATATATAAGCAAAAAAAGTCCGAAATGAATATGACTCAGTGTCAATATTCATGTTCGTCTGAGTTCCTCACTACCGGGAGAACCTGGGGCTACAGTCCCGACGCGAGGCGAATTCTTCCGAATGGTTATGTATTCAGCAACTCCCTCAGGGAACTCTGGCGGGTGATTGCATCTGATCGGTAGTTTTCCGTGGTTTTCTGTCTATACCCGCGAATGCGGGACCATCGTTAACAAAGAAGTCACAGCCGACGCGCGATCACTTTCTTCCTACTTCCCTCACCTTACCATCTACACACACACACACAACACACACTTACAGCTTACATCATACCGACCAGAGTGCCAAGAAACCAGTCGGAAGCTTAAGTTTGTTGCGGCTGGGCGGTTCTCGGGCAAGATACCTGGAGAGACAACGCACAAGTTGTGTAGTCGGCGTCCGTCTCCAGGATAAAAGCGCACTGACCACTTACAGTTTTACTTCTTAGTACGTAACGATTCCAGAAACATTACTTTCTCATCATCAATACAAAGGAAAAAATAATAAATGAGGAAATGTAAGATGGAAATATAAATTATATTAATATATACGGAAAGAACGATATGCCATTTTAGCTGAAACTTAAATGTTTATTATTCTTAACGAACGGCATATCATTATGTTCTAAAACCCGAACGATGCCGACCGTTTTATTATTTACTTATACGTCAAAAACACAGAAAATATCTGAGAAGTGTTATCGTGAAGAAATGCAATCCGTTGCACTTTCTTGTTCTCTTGGATCGCAGCACCTGATTACACTATATTACGATAAGATAATTTGATAAAATCTCATACAACTTTTCTTTCAAGTATGTTAAGAAAACATTCACTTGCCTAAGAAGGGAAAGCCAGCTGAGAGACGTTCTCAGGGGCGAGAACACGCCATCTAGGTCCTTCCCCGGGAATCTTCCGCTGACTACGATTGTCTATAAAACTTACCCCTATAAACACATTTCTTTACCGATACCTCTCACGAGTGCGTGCATTATTTGTCCTCTGTTTCACAGTATTACAATTGTCGCTACAATTTTTCCACATCGTCCCTCCCGCCGTTTAATTTGAATAATAAGTGTTGTACGACTGCCTTAATTTTTCAGTTAGTCAATTTCTGAATCATTATCGAATTTGCATCCCCTAATCCCGACCAAACTATAATTTTCTGAACACGTTGGCCAGAAGAATCTTGTCTTCTTCAAAAAATGGAATAAATGGCGCTTCCAAAAAGATTATTTATGATTTCGTATTCTCTTTTCCTTTGATCATTACACTCTTTAATCAGATAACCTGTTTGATATATGCCCTCTAAATGTTTTGTTTTATATGATTTTATTCTACATATTAGCGAATCTAACCTAATGAAGTTATCCTTCCCGAAAATATATAAGAGAACCATGTCCCTAGTCTTCGTTTTGTAATCAGATTGGCATTTTGTGCCGGCCTGTGGTGGGGTTGTAAGAAATATATTTCATAATGAGTGCCATTATCTCATTATTTATATTCTCTCAAAGCTACGAACAAATAGTATGATACATGTGAAATAATAAAGTTTCTCGTACCAAAAAAGTGATACAAGTTATGATCATATCCGGGATCTACTATTGATTTGGCCTGTGTAATATGTGAGATTTGCCGCGGCTAGAGCGAACGATGCTAGGTCGTAAAGTAAAATATTAGTTAGATCTACAAATGTCGAAAGAGACATAGTGTGAGTCAAAGTTATGGTTATCGTAAGAAAAGATATATCGAATCGACGCTCGATGTAAATACTACATGCCTCTCACCGTGATTAAGCATGTAGATATGAACTTGTGTCTCCTCGACTAATAGCAAATTTTATCTTATCTGCCCGAAATTCCGATGATAGATTCACTGTGATTACCCTGACTTAGCATCCGAAATGCAATAGTTACCCACACATAAATATGCAGCAAAGTCAGGTCGCACGTAAGCATTACCCATAAGCATGTTTGACCGCTTAAATTAGTTCAATCTAATTACCCTAATTCCTCAAATATACTACAATCGAGACAAAATGATGTATCACACAGAGAAACATTCCCTAAAGCGAAATTGTCGAGCAAGAAGATAAACCAGAACTTCCCGAGACGCCAAGGTATCTGTTTTTACTGACAGCCATTGTAGCGGAATGATCCACTAACTCTCCCCGAGTAGACCAATACCGTCCCACCTCGAGGTGTATAGATAAGAAATGAAATAATAGAGCATATATTAGCTAGCGAAACGAAAGAAAAATGTACCTTGTGTCTTTTTCCCACAGCAAACTAGAACTTGGTAAAGGCAACCATTCGAGAAAAATAACGAATCAAGCATTGTACTGCGCCTCCTATCAACACAACCTCGGCCAACGTAAACTTCGCCCTCAAGGTATTTCTTCGTCATTCTGACTATTACGACCCACTCTTCTCTATCAATTGTGCAGACAGCTCAGCCGTTGCTCGCCAAGTAATACAGTACTTACTATCTATCATGCGCAGGAAATTAGTTGTGTGTCCGAATATGGCGTGGCGACGAATGGTTTATCCGATAGAATACACCGCCATAAAAAACTATAACTCTCTTTTTGCTCTGTTATTGAGTCCACTTATCATATTGAACAGTATAAAAAGATATGCAAGTGAAAAATTCGGACAAGTGCCGTTGAATAGTTGGAACATAATAATTTTGATAGTTTTACAACAAATGAATATTATAATATTTCCCTATAGGTGTCTCCTTTGTGTCTGAATAATAGCTCTAAACCACCAATATATATCTTGAAAAATTCGCGATCAATGAAACGTTTTCATACTTTACATCCTATTTGTGAGACAACCTCCGTGGATTATATGCCACCAAACGTCAATTGTTTATCCCAGGTAAATGCCGACGTGTTTCTCTCGCCAGCTCTTACTCAGCTATATGACCTGGAGTACCTGTGTCTGTGCTCCCTAGTTAGCTATTCGAATTTACTCCTACATACCGCCATGAAGGATTGCAAAATATCCTATTGGACCCAGCCCTGAGAGCTTACTGTAACAGAGTTCTTTGACCCTGATTTCTATATAGTCTTTTGGTTTCACATTAGACGTGACCTCGTGACCAGCGCAATGAGATTGATTACGTGTGTAGAGCATAGAGTGTCATCAGGACCATTGAAGTGAAATCGGTTTGCGCCTGTGGGCCGATTTCTTGGCGCAGAGGGCTGCTGGATTTGGGATTATTAGTGATTAATGACCCGTAGTTTTTTAAGGAAATGGGCCAGTCTATGGTGGGAGCGAGAACGCGGAGGTACTAGACAGGAGAAGTGCGCCGACATTAACTACTAGCTTGGGTACTTGAAACGTGTCGAAATTATTATAAGCCCGCGTTTTTTTCACGTGGCAATGAGATAGAAGAGAAATTTTGCTGAGTATGTATCCCGAAGAAATTTCATTTGTGAAGGGTCATTTGAATCACTATGCTTTAAACTAACAATACATTGAGGGTTTTACAGTAATTGGCTGAGGAAGATGCGAAATGTAGAAATGCATTTCTTACAAAAAGAAAATGCTTAATTTCTTGAAAAAGACAAACAAAAAGATATGACTCGCATAAAATAGTGTAAGGTTAATGCCACTGATGGATAAGGTACGTTGACGAAGGCTGCATTAGCACTATCTGTTTCAAAAGTTTGAAAAGAAACTTTTAAGTATATATGAGAAGATTGACGTTTAAAGATGTTGCTAAAATGTAGGTGGAAAATTTCAAGGTCCCATACGCTAACTCGTTACAGAGACGCGCTTGTAGTACAGTCAACAGGAACAAAAACAGGATACGAGGAGTTATGAGTGTGTCTGTAAGGATGACAAGGAAGCTGTTAATTTGTCAGTCAATTTAAAAGCACTTGTGCTCGTAAATAATAAGTGCAAAATCCGAGTTTGCACCTTGGCGTAATGTAAATATAAACACTGTCAACCTTCACAAGCCCAGTTTAAACAAATGAGCTAGACTACAAAAGTTTGCATTAAAAACCAATCAGCTCTATTAAAATAACAAGGGAAAACGAGCCAAACATGGTAGTAGGACGGTGCGTAGTTATGCATGGATCTCACATAAGATGGACGTTTACATTTAGTACTATCCATACCAATAAGTTTTAAAAGGATATGAAGGCCGTTTTCGAAAAAATATTGTTGTTTGTGTTAATGTTCGAACAGATGGTTGCTCATACTGAACGCTATTGTCACGGAAAAATTGCGTTAAAAAGTTAAAAAATGTAAAATATGTTCCTGAGAGCTGAATAGATAAAAGGAAGAGCTGAAGCAAACATGATGATGAAGTGAATACCCAGAATATCTGAGATTTAAAGAGAGACAATCTCTATCCTTCTTAGAGTTGTAGTTGATTTATGGGAAGACGTCGCGATTAAGTAGTATCGAAACTATTCCGATTTTCGAAAATTAGAGAATTTTTAAGAGTTATTGACGTTAAAGACAGGAGCGCGAGTGGAAGCTATGTTGCTATATAAGTATAAGTACATTGTATTGAGCGTTGTCTACTAGAAATTTAAAGGAAAAAATTGGAGCCTGTTTTGAGGAAAAATATTGAAAATTTCGCTCGGTTGGAGGCCGTCGACGCATTAGACCTCTCCGCCCTCATACCTCTTTTCGCCGACGACTTCCTCAACCACACTCTCTTCCTCTCAACCCCGCGCCCTCTGCGTGGTGGCGAACGAAACAAGCATCGACACCGCATTCCCGCGTGCACTCTGCTCTGTTTAGATGTCAGCAAGTGCAGAGCATCTCGTAGTTAAATTTAGCTTATAGTGATATTTTTCTTCACTGCGCGTAGGCCTGAGCTGCGCCTCGCGTGAGGAGCCGCAGACTGGTGTGCCTTACGCAAAGCTGCTCCACAGTGGTGCCCTTTCCGCGCACCACAAGCTAAGACTCGGAACAAGCGTCATGCTTTCTGCCTGGGCTAACACCAACAGTGTCGCAGTGCGAGGTTGAGGGTCTAGTGAGTGCACGGAATATTATGTGGATATCTCATCTGCGCGCGTAAGAAAGTGCGATTCTAAACGATTTGCGATGGAGCTCGAACGTGAAAGCCAGAGCAAGTTGCACGAGGGTGACAGTTGCAGTGAGCAGTTGTCGATTCTGTGAGGTCTTAGAAAGAAGGGATTGGCACTTTCATGCGGATATGGACGTTTAGGACGGTGGTCGTCAGCAAACATTGCCGGTCGATAGGCTTGCTGTAATGGTTTTGGGTCGAGTGCGATTTGTGCGCAATGAGGTGTGGGGTGATGACTTGGGGCAATGGGTGTGGGGCTGAATGTACATTGGGGCAATGGGGTGGGGGTTGACAGACTTGGGAGGATGGGTGTGGCGGGTGGACTGAGTGGGGCATATGGGGTGTGGGGTGACAGACTTGGGGCAGATGGGGTGTGGGCGGTGATGACTTGGGGGCAATGGGTGCGGGGTGACGGACTTGGGCAATGGTGGGGTGATGGACTATGGAGGCAATGGGTGTGGGGTGACAACTTGGCGGCAATGGTGTGGGTGATGGACTTGGCGGCAATGAGTGGGCATTGCCCCAAGTCCGTCACCCCGCACCCATTGCCCCAAGTCCATCACCCCACACCCATTGCCCCAAGTCCATCACCCCACACCCATTGCCACAGGTTCATCACCCCAAACCATTACACAAGCCCATCGCCCAATGTTTCGCTTGACGACCACCGTCCTACGTCCATAATCCCATGACCACGCTCCAATCCCTTCTTTCTAAGCCCCAGGAATCGCGACTCACTCCCTCATGTTCACGCTCCACGCCCAACGTGTCGCATTCTCCGCCCCGTGTGTCCCAATCCCCACACCCAACGCTGGCCTCTGCCAGGAGATGACGGCCCAGCAGCTTGGGGGGGGGGCACGGGCGACGCTTGCGTAAGCGCCGCTGGCCCAGAGCGCACCACTCGCGCAGTGAAGTTCACTAATTTTCGAGTTGTCACCGTGACATCCCGGCGAAGTGCAGCGGAGCCTGCCTGCCTGTCTGTCTGCCACGCAGGCGGTGCACAGGCGGGGCGGAGCGGCGGGAAGGGAGAGGCAGGGGCAGGCGCCGCGGCCACGATATGAGTCCGCTGACTGCCACAGCTAGTGCTTCTGCCCAACGCCTACTACACTCCCCTTCTCCTTTTCCCCTCTACTCCCTGCCCACAGCTCACAATCCCACCGCTCACCGACCACGCCCACCCGCCACAGCCAACGGCCACCACCAACGCCTTCGTCCTTCCCAGCTTCTACTTCATCCCTTCCTCACACTGCTCTCCGCCATCCTCCCACTCCCCACCACCAACGTCCACTACCCACCGTCTACTACCCAATGCAAACTTCACTCCCCTGCACCCATCTCTTCCGTTTCCTGCCTACAGGCCTCTGAACGATTACCACCACCGCCCAACGACCTTTCCCGATCCAACATCATCCCTTCCGCCCACAGCACTCCCCTCAATAGCCATCATCACCATCCTCTGCCCACGGGCTACCACCCAACGCACTTCTCCTCTAGTCCCTTCCGCTTCTCGCCCACATCACTGCCCACTAATCCCATCCAGCAGCCTCTGCCCCACGCCCACCGCCACCTCCCAACGGCCGAGCCCGCTCCAACCTCATCCATTCCTTTCACAGGCCGTCACTGCTTAAGCTCAGCCAGACCCAGTAAGCAGTGTCCATTTCAAATCCTCATGCGTAGATAATAACCAAAACTGGACTCAGTCCTGGGAGAGCTGGCAAAACGCGCTAAAATGCCGTGCATAAGTTTAAAATGTGTACATACGTTTTTGTCGGTTTTTGTGGTAAAGAAAAAACACGCCCCAAGGGAAATTAGTTTTTTGTTTATTCAAAATATTAGCCTTCGGCTTGTACGCACTTCGCCTATCTTTATGTAAGATATGAATACCATACCAGCAAAAATGTTTGTTTTTTGCGGCAAACCATTCGTCGAGCCATTTTCCAACTTCCTCGCAATTGCTGAAGGACTGATCTGCGAGCACGTGACCCATTGATGCGAAGAGGTGATAGTCAGATGACGCCAGGTCGGGGCAGTACGGCGGGTGTGGAAGGATGCCCCATCCAAGCGATTTCAAGGTGTCTTCCACTGGGTTTGCTGTGTGAGACAGTACGTTGTCGTGCATTTGCCTTTCATTCAAATCGAGTGGGACCCATTTACCGAGTTTATTGATCTTCCTCATTGCTCGTAAACGTCTGCTGATTGTTTCTTGTGACACGCTTAATGCTTTTGTCAATTTCTGTTGAGTTTGAGTTGGGTCATCATTCAATAATGCCTGCTATTGCTCGTCTTCGCAATTTTGTGGTCTACCAGAGCGCGTATCACATTGAAATCATCACGTATAAATTGTCGAAACCAGTCTTCAATGCTCTAATCACTGGAGCATGTTTACCACGTTTCTTTCTACCATAAACCATAACTTTACACAGTCTTTTTCATTTGATTAATATGAACAGCAATGCGTTCCGCAAATCTCTTTCAGGCCCAAACGTCGACATGATACGTACACTTTTTTAGAAAAAAGCATATATTTTCTGCATGAGTTTAATGCAATTTATGAATATATTTTTCCCCGGCGCAAAAGGATGATTAAGGATAGCGCAGGTTCTATTTTCGTCGAACTTTAGGTATTTTTGAAAATTAATAACAAAAAATTAACAATACAAAAACAGAATATTGATGATAGAGATTTTTTTGCCTTATTGAAACCTGCCCTTAAAATAGTGTTAATGAAATTGAATTTTAAAATTGTAACTGCAAGTGTTCAACTTTTTTTAAAACGGGAAGGTGGAATTTAGCACGTGACGCTAAGAATGACGCTCTTGATGTAGGGGTAACGTAAGCAGCGTAGTCACATGAATTTTAGTTCAAATTATAGCGCGGAGGTTTTTTTCCTTCTTCCAAACATTTGTGCTGTATTTTAATATTGCTGTCACTGTAGCCGTTACGCATAATACGAGAAAGTACGTGCTGTAATAACACCCAGTTTCTTTCACAAGTTTTGAGACATTGTGTGTTGCTAAAATTTGGCCATCGATATAAAACAATTAAGATTAGATTCATTCTAATATTTCTAGCTACAATAATTTAATACGATAGCATTGTGAGCATATATTTCTTGTGTCGTTGCTGTTCGTACGGTTGCAATTCTTAATTGATGTTTAAGTACAGAACCTCCTGAAAATAAAGCACTCTGCGGATCGTAAAACATCGCCGCCCACCCCTTCCGCCCAACTGCCAATTGCAGCTCCCGTCCCAATAAAACAGGGCGACGTCGCCGTGTCGCTGGCAGGTGCAGCAATTCCACGCTCCACGTTCGACGTTGGGCGTTGGGCGGGCGGCGCCAATCAAAATTACGCACTGGGTGGGCGCCAGTGCCCCCGACACTTCGCGGGGGGGGGGAGTGGAACGCGGCACCGGAAGCGGAAATGGAAACGTAGCGGTGGTAACGCAGGTGCCTTGCGGCGGAGCCGCGCCTTCTGCAGAGAAGGGCTCGTTCCTTGCTGCAAACGGAGTGGCACTCGGCGGCAGTGTGGCGACCAAGATTCTGGTGTACCACACTGCAGCCTACTCTCTACGTATGAGGCACTGCAAGTTTCCCTAGGTCGTCAACGAGAAGAAACACAATTTTATTGGTAAAGTTTGCGGCATAAGATGTAGCACATGGTGCATTGTTTACCTCATAATTGCCTTCCAAATTAAAGCAGTTGTCGTACAGTAGATCAATATTTGTATTCCTTTGAGGTAGAAGTCTGCCGCCTGGGATATACCATAAACTTCGATTCGGTGACAGGAGTATTGCTGACAGGGCAGGATTTTTTTGAGCTGAAAGAAAAGTTGGAAATAATTGGGGTAGAGATCCGGAATATAGAGTGGTTGATCGTACGGTTGGCCCCACACATCTTGGAACACGTCTTCCACTGCAGTTCTGCTGGGGGGTGTTTGACAATCCATCCTACTCTGTAGAAGAAACAAAACCATATTATGATAAACCATGGACAACATCAACCATATTATAACAAAAGAGGCAATTTATAACAAACTATTGATTTAAAACTCCGTAAGTATTCTTTAGTTCAGTAGGGTGTAACCCACGTTTTGCATAAGATATATTGAAGACGAAACTCAGGTTTCCAGATGAAAATATGGAAAGAGAGCAGCCGCCCATGAAAACCGCAACCTTCATCACAGTAAAACACGTTACCATCCTGCAGCATTTATAAACAATGCGTCTTAAGCTCCTCGTTTTGTTTTGGTCTGCAATGTCCAGGACTTTTATTAAATAATAAAAGCAATGACATAAACACATGTTTTACTTGTGCATGTGGTTTTCATGCACACTGAGGAACTTATTACTAACTAGGAACCAGAGGATGTTGTGAAAAGCGACACTCATTTACCTCAGTCCATGCATCGGGGAAAAGAGAGGGAGAGTGACGGGGTGGAGCAAGAGAGAGGGAGAGAGAGAAAAGATGCAACCGAGTGAGTAGAGACTGGTGAGTTTGATTGCAAATTATAAATAATTTCTTTGAAATTGATTCGCATCACGAAGCATTGGTATCAAAACATCAATTATCTTCGGGAAAGATTAGTCTTCTTTGGACTGATCCGTCACCTTGTTTTTATAACTGGTCCTTGCAATCCAAGTATTATTATTAAAAAAGTACAATATGAATTGTTAGTGTTCGAGGTTAGGTTTCTTTTTTCTCCTTACTATTCACTGGAATTTTTTTGTTATTTAAGGTCGCATTAACTGCTAGGTCACTTGTCAACAAATATCTCTTCATGAATGAAAGAAGCGACGTGTTTAATTCTGCTTTTCTGTTGCACATTAAACATGAATATTTCAGCGTGTTAGGTTCCTACTTCATTAAGTGTCGGTGTACCTTTTTAGTGAAATTCCATCAATTAACACAGTAGGAAAAATATAACTAATATAATTACTTTTCTTGGAGGAAACTAGTTATCATATTTTTTGTCCGTGCACTAGTTAGCATCATTAAGTAGAGTGCCCCAGAAGTGAGTTTCAGAATTCGAGTACCTGCCTTCGCTGTAAAACTCTCAAATCAATCGCGTTATTCGCGGTACGTGTCTTGAAAAGCTCGCAGCTTTTTGCGCTCTCGTTTTCGCCCAAAGAAACCGCTGCCACTCTCCTTATCTCTCGCTTTGCATTAAAGCAAACGTGGAGGATGGCGCGAAGGAAGAGAAACCCAGTTTCTTTCACAAATTTTGAGACATTGTGTGTTGCTAAAATTTGGCCATCGATATAAAACAATTAAGATTAGATTCATTCTAATATTTCTTCTAATAAGGAATTTCTAATTTTTTCTTTCATTCTAATTTTTCTTTCATTCTAATAAGGAAGAGAGAAGACGAATTGGCGCTGCGGTTTCTATCCTTTTAATCCGCAGTAAACCGCAACAACATAGAAGCAAATTGATTGAATTATTCAACGCAATTAGAGAATAATGGTAATGAGATTTAAATTCCTTTTCGTGATGGCGCCCGCGTCCGTGCCCGCGATACGGCAATACTCGGCTCGTAACGGGACACGTTGTTTCCAGGTCAGGCCGTTGTAGAAAAACGATTTTCCTTAACGAGCTACATCTATTTTGTTCGATTCGCACTGTGTGTGACGGGCCATTGCCGAAATTGAACAAGTTCGATTTTGAGGTTAGAGTATGCAGCCGATCGGCACCGGCGAATGGCCTGGCGCAAGTTAGCTGAAGTATCGACAGCGGGAATTAATGGTGATGGTATGTGAGTAACAACCCCGCCCGTCATATCAGGACGAGTTAATATGAAAGTCGTTTAAAATAAAAATGTAATTATAACCTCATGACCGATGGCATGCTGTGGTATTGTGAACAAAAACGGTTTAACGGATATGCTGCATTGGCGGGGAAGTAGGGGAAGGGGGAGGTGAGCGAGGCGGGATATTGGGAGGGGAAACGGGGAAGGGGAGGGAGTAGGGAAAAGGGGAGAGAATGCGACTATGGGGAAGAAGGAAAGGGGAGGAGGGGAATCGGGAGAAGCGGGTCAGGGAAGCGGGGCGGGAAGTGGGCCGAGAAAACAGGTTGGTGAAGCCCGAAGTGTAGAAGGGGAGGGGGGCCGTTGGCCGGAGGGGAAGGATAACGTATGAAAGACGATTGGGCATCCGCCCAGATTACATCCTTACAAATTAGGCGGACAAACGGTTTTTGGGCGCTAAGTCCTTTTTCATAGCGGGGCATTCACCGAGTCCCCTCGCGTCCCCGTCCCCTGCCCCTGTCCCGCGTCCCCCCATCCTCCGAAGAGCAGTTCGTTCTTTGCGGAGGACACGCCGTGTTCCCCACCCTCCGCCGCGTCCTCGACGCGCTCTGGCGCCGGGTGTCGGGCGTGTCCTAACGATGACCTCCAACTCGGACACGTCCCGCGGCCTAGCCGAGCCGGCCGGGCCGAGCGGCGCGCAAAAAACGCGACAGCGTTGTCCCTCCGCCCACCGCATAACAACGCATCTTGGCGCGACGGCGAACGGCGTACGCGACGCGCGCGGCGTGCGTGGCGTGCGTGGCGTGGCGTGGCGTGGCGTGGCGCGGGCGTCGGCGCGGTGCGGTGCATTTTTAAAGCATTTTGCGTGCCCGATGAATGTAAGGAAGAAAAGCCATTACTGTGGCGGGAGTGCCCACGTTAGCTGGCATTGCTGCCAACGACCGCCTCGCCACAGCCCCCGGAACGCTTCAAAAATGTACGCAATTAGGCCAACTACCACTATTCGCAATTTCGGATATGAACATTTGTATCTATTGTTGCGGGTTGTTACGCGACACGACGTGGAAATCCCGTTGACGAGAATAAGCTTAATGTCTTGTTTATGTGGGCGGGACACGACGTGAATTTCAGTGAGAGAGCTATCGTGTTCGTCGTTAAAACGAGTTCAAAGCCGAATCTCGACAAAAAATCAAACGTGACTTTTTTTTCAAAAGTCTGATAATGAAGCAGTAAAACGTTCATTATAGGAATACCTGGTGTAGACCAATGTGTGTACTGAACTTTCAAATGATATTTCGACGAAGCGTGTGAGTCCAGCGGTTCTCGGGCGTGGCATGAATATTCAAACGCCATATCAATTATTTTTGCTAATCTAGTGCAAACAAATATTTTCTCGTACAGTTTTACTGTTTTCCGCAGATTTCGACAATATGTAATTGCCTTGTTAATTGCCTATGTTAATTAATTGTGTGATGATGTGAAATGTATACACAATCATGATATAAAAGGACTTAAATATTGTTGTCCCGTTGCATCTACTCAATAATCATGAACGTTATCACATTTTCTCGTTGTTATATTGCCTAAAAAATAAAAAATAAATAATTATTTTGCAAACTCATTTTCTAACACACGTTTATGAACAAAACTTTAAATATTAAAGTAGGTTTGTTAGGATTAATTTTTGTTGATTATCACATTACTTTAATGCAGTTAATTCATTAATTTATTTTCGTGTAATATTCCAGTTTTCTTACGCGTTACGCGTTTGTGAAACACATGCAAGTCATTTTCGTCCACATACATTGGATACTTCAATGATTGCAGCTAGCACAGTCTTAATACTACAGAATACCATAGTATAGGAAAATATCAAAATCATTTGCAGTATTGCGGTGAAATATATTGACTCTTTGGAATGGTTTTCATGTTTCTAATCACACGATTTGGCGAACAATTGTCAAATTTTCAAAGGTCTATGTTATTAACTTCCAACGGGCGGAGAAATTGAGAGAAAGCTACATAGCGTTTGGCTTTTTGAAAGCTGTTTATGATTGCGATAGATACCCAGAGAGAAACCCAGAAGATACCCAGAGAGATACCCAGAAACTCGAGATAATCAATAAAAAATTAAATGGTATTGATTTTGCCTGAAAAATGCAAAAATTTGATTGTGGTATTGCGTGACGCGTCTGAATACTCATACGTAGTGTGTCACTGCTTACGCCACAATGGACGCCATGCGGACGCAAGGCTCCAAGGATGAGGCCGCACGCCATTAAATATTTGCTTTTCATCTGTTGTATTATGAAACATTAATTATTTTCATATTATTGGTATGTAAAGAACTTTTGTACTGTGTAATTATATTATACTATGTTTTGCAGTATTCGTGGATACTATTTCGTTACAACATTTAATTAATTGGAGTACTGTGTGATATTTATATTTTGAAGGATGATAGTTATTGTATGGAGTATTTATTTTGGAGAGTTGTTTGAATTTATATACAACATAATCATTGTATTTGATTTCATGTTGTATTATTATGTACAAACTAAAAGCGGCAATCACCATTGTCTAAAATATTTTGCCAAGATTGTTTTGAAAGATAGTTTATCGTCCAATACTTCTAGATTATTTTTCTTTTCATTCTTTTGAATAAAAGAAATATCTCACAACCCAGTCATTTCTGTACACACTCCATGTTATTGAAATTCTTGACAGACTAAGAGGTCTAATAAGGAGATTCTAAATATGAAAATAAAAATACCGAAGTTATTGAAATAAAATATTTTTTTAAATTGAGTATAACAGCTGCTTGAGATTTAGATATGTCCTTGAAGGGGTGAGAACAACCTATCAATCTTATCTGAACACCGTCTTTGTTTTGGTTGACTGTCTTGGCTAATTTTTTGCTCTGTTTGTAACAAGTTATTTGAAAATTCCAATAAAATTGTGGCAAGGAGTGCAAATTATTTAAAGATTTTCGTATCCAGTGAGTGACTTTTTGTAACGTAGATGAATTGGATATATATATA
>BOPP01000050.1:758931-775929 GCA_017312745.1 Gryllus bimaculatus | reverse complement strand
TATATATATAATATTCCTCGTAGAACAGTTCATGGCATCGGAGCATTTTTCTGTTAACTCTTTTACCCCTCATTTTACTGAGTAGTTGTAGTACGATATGTGATAATCGATGTAAATTTGTAATATATTTATATTGCGTATAATAGTATGTACTCATACTTTCCAAATTAATGTAAAAAAACTGTTAATTCAACGTGTAATTTTGAGCGATAATGTCTGCCACGTTTTTCAACTCAAGCTGAAAAATCCGAATAACCTAAAACATAAGTTTTGCAATAACCTCCATTTTTCACTAAAGGTGTTAAAATCGAATAATCTGACACAGGTTATGGAGATTACTTTTTAATAACCGCCATCCCCAGTCGTAGGGCTCAGTGCCTCTGCGCGAATCTACAGGGCGAAGCCGAGCCCGGCTGCATAGCACGTACGGGGCCCACGTAGCGACCGGGGCCAGCGCGTGGATAATTTGAACTTTTACGAGTTCTGAGGTTCCACCTGTCACCGGCAGCACTTACGTATCCCGTATGTGGGTTCGCATATTCTCCAGCGTACACGGGACAATTTGAACTTGAGTTTGAACTAAGAGATGTCATTGAATATGACAGGATAAAGTGAACCATTTTTCATGCCCAACTTTTGAGAGAAACTGGGTCAGATACGTAATGATCTACGAGGCGGAGTTGTTAATTACAAGAGGTAATAAGATTGTTGGTAAAATAAAGTCAAAGAATCGTTCGGCGTGTAAATCCAACAAACATGATACAATTTACAACTTCAGTATTCGCATTTTAATTTAATTTAAATATTTTTAATTTAATTTAAAGTAATGGATAGTACGTATTTGTGAGAATAAAAGCAATGAAACTACACCTCGTGAAAGAACAGTTGAAGTCGTAGAAGAGAATAAATAAATTGATCAAAACAAACACAAAGGATGTGATGGTGGTAGCAGAGATCACGGCAGCAGCGGCGGGGGCGACGGCGGAGACGACGACGGCGGAGACGACGACGGCGGAGACGACGACGGCGGAGACGACGACGGCGGAGACGACCTCTCCGAGAGACACGTCTTCTAGAGAACTTCTAAAGATTAGGAGGGATAGAAATGGTAGAGGGGGTGGTGTTCTTATTTGCGTAAAAGCAGATATGGATAATAGATTAGACTGATCTCTAAAATGGCCAACACAGGTTCAGGAGTAGTTACGCATGCGAAAGTAATGTAGTCACGTTATTTAAGGATCTAGCAGGTGAAATTCACCCTGGCGGGAGAGTAGACGCAATAGTTATAGATTTTGCGAAAGCGTTCGATGTCGTTCCCCACAATCGGCTTGTACAGAAATTAATGAATTCAGGTATCGATTCCAGGGTGGGGGGTCGATTAGCAAGTTTCTGCGAGACACAAAACAGAGAGTCCGACTTGGGCAAGAGTTACCTTCCGGGGTAAGCGTTACGTCAGGAATACCGCAGGGATTGTCATTGGACCTCTTTTATTTCTAGCGTTCAATGATACGCCAGCGCACTGAATATGAAGTGTTTGGCTATTTGCAAACGATTGCATAATATATCGCAGTATGAATTCGAAAGAAGATGAAGAAAAGCTGCAACGGGATCTTGCATTATTATACTGGGTAAAAAATAATGGAATGACCGTAAATAGCTCTAAAAGCAAATTCATCACTTTTGGCAGGGGTCTTAATTACAGAGAAACAAATTACCATTTAAATAACGTAATTATTCCGAGAGTTTTTTCGTGCAAGTACCTATGAATCCATTTCGAAAGTAAATTAAGCTGGAAAAGACACGTAGATTTTGTTGTAGGGAAAGTCTGGAGATCTCTTCAGTTTGTAATGCGCATCTTAAAAAAATAGTACAACAAACGCGAACGAAATTGCTTGTTTATCGCTTCTTCGTCCAATAATGGAATATGGAACAATTTGTTGGGATCCGCACAAAATTATGCAATGTGAAAATTTGGAAAGTATTCAGCAGAGAGCAGCTAAATTTACTTTCAGGGACAAAAAAATGGCACTTGAAAACAGGTGATCAGTAGCAAGACCCTGCGCTTTGTATAAAGCTTATAGTAGTAAGCTTGGAAAGAAATTAATCGGAGGCTAAGTATTCTTGCATACATCAGTAGGGGGGATCACACGCACAAAATAAATTTAAGACTTCAGAGAACAAATGTCGGGAAATTTTCTTTCAAAAATCAAACGATAATGGAATGAAATAGATTGCCTGCTAAATCATTTGAAACCTTTCCTCGAAGCTTTCAACTGTTTCGAAAATTAATTTACGGTATTACCAAATAAATGAGGGACTTAACTGTAAATAGTAGGTTACAGAGCGATGCGTAAGTGATATATTGTGAAGTGTCGTGCAGTATAGAGCAGAAAAAAGTGAAGGAGGTGATTGAAGGGTCATAGTGAAGTCCAGTGCAGTGTGATCTTAATTTAACAAATATTCAGTGCGAAGTTAGATTATCGAAGTTTCTTTTTCTTAAGGTAATTTAATGTTTTATGGATCAGCTAATTTTTATGTTATTATTATTATTATTATTATTATTATTATTATTATTATTATTATTATTATTATTATTGTTGTTGTTGTTGTTTTATCATCTGTTATTTTTATTGTTTCTATGATTATTACTGTACCATTATTATTATATAATTTTCGTATTAGCTATATTATCTTGTTTATGTAATTAGCTGACACAGGGTTATATACATTTGCAGTTTAAATAAATTTATCTTATTTATTTAAACAACAAGTTGTTACCTTAAAAATGACAAAATGGTCACGGATGTCTGCCATATTTTAACGATATCATTTATCCGAAACGCCAATGCTAGATATTAAGAATTATCTCTAAGTTAATAAATTATTATTATTATTATTATTATTATTATTATTATTATTATTGGTCAAATATTTAACTTCTTGATTTCAATAGAAACGAAGAGTCTTTATTGCTGAACGCTTTTCTTTTGTCAGACAAAAGAGATGCTACGAACTGAATAAAGCCCTAGATGCCTTAGATCAAATGTTCATAATCTTTCGCATGATTGAACATATTTAAGAAATCAAATGTTTTCTAGAGCAGTCATATTTTATTTCCTTCCCCCTATCTTACTACCTACTACGTAGAAAGTATTGTACTACTAAAGGTGTTGCTTTTTGTTTTTCTCACATTTATATATTAAGGAATATATGTATATTTACATTATCTATACTTTTGTTGGTTGATATGCACGATTCGAAAACGCCAGAAATACGTGTTACTTTGATGCACGGCGTCGCGTGGAGAGAAGAGGATGGCAATAGAAGGGGAGGGGAGGGCGGTGGAAACGCGGCACATGTGACGTCGGCCGGGAGGGGAAGGGAGGGGAAGTGACGCAGAATCGAACCAGGGCCGAGGCTATGGCGCTGCGGTGGAAGAGGATAGAGCAGACCACGTGGATTTGGTGGCGAGGGAGAAAAGGGGGGGGGCGGAAAAGGAAGCCAGCGATCGCTTCATCGGGAGTCGAGTCGTGGCTCGCGAGAAAGAGCCGGTTCCGTTCTCCGTTTTCCGGAGCGTGTTTTGGTCTGTGGGATGGAGGCGGTAGGTATCCTAAACCAAGGATTTTTCGAGCTTGTTTCCACACGGTGTACCGAGTGTTGGGCAATAATTGGAACGGTGGGTTCACTAGTGTTTAAAAGTAAACACAATATGTAATGAACATAACGATGGTAAAACCATGTCGTACCCGTTTTATATATTACATGCAGTAAAAATGATGACAAATTTATATCAACTTAACATGGATGGAAAAGAAAATATGATAGAAAATGAAATTAATAATTGTAATCTTTTACGAAAAATGGTAGTACATATATGGTAAAATATTTGTCAATTAGGAATAGAAATATAAAAATCAATACAAGTACAACAGAATAAGTGCAATGTTTTACCCCTCCAAGGCGCTCTGTAGTGAACTGTAGGAAACTTCCGCCGATTGTTCTTCTCCCTCATACGCCACCTCCAGTGTCACTGTTTTTGATGATAAATAAATAAAGTAAACATCTCGCTGGAGTGAAAAGTGCGCGTGCCAGCTAACACGTGTTTGCTTCGAAGCCGCTCCCCAACAAGGCGTGTGTTGTCGCGGACGGTCGTACACGTAAGCGGTCGGCGAGCGGGCAAGGGCGGGCGCCAGTAATCAAGGTCCAAATTAGCGGAACGCGAGCCTCTGCGGCCGAGGCGGCAGCGGACAGGGGGGGAGCGCGCAAGCGGCGGCGGCGCGGGGGCGGCGCGGGGCGCCGCGGGGCGGCGCGGTGGCGGCGCGCGGGCGGCGCGGGGCGGCGCGGGGGCGCGCGGAGGGCGCGCGGCGGCCGGCGGGGGCGGCGCGGTCGGGCGCGCGGGGGCGGCGCGGGGGCGCGCGGCGGCGCGCCGGGCGCGGCGCGGGTGGCGGCGCGGGGGCGGCGCGGGGCGGCGCGGGGCGGCGCGGGGGCGGCGCGGGGGCGGCGCGGCGGGCGGGCGCGGGCGGCGCGGGGGCGGCGCCGGGTTGCGGCGCGG
Source organism: Gryllus bimaculatus (assembly GCA_017312745.1). NCBI lineage: Eukaryota > Metazoa > Arthropoda > Insecta > Orthoptera > Gryllidae > Gryllus > Gryllus bimaculatus. The sequence goes on along the minus strand of BOPP01000050.1, from coordinate 771,377 downwards.
GGACGGCCCGCCTCACGCTGTTTAGCGGCCGGCGGAATAATTTCGTCGGAAAATTGGCCCCCCGCCGTCTCGCAGCGACTCGATTTCAATAAAAAATTTCCCGCTGTTTGTTAACGCGCAAAACCAAACAAATGGAGACGCGGCAGTTGGCCGCCCTGTGCTTTGCTCGCTCGCTTCGCTGCGTCCTTCCTCTTTCAAACGAAGAGGACTAGCGGAAGGGGGAGCACGGAGCGGCGGAAAAGGGTGGGGGCGGGACGCGATTGAAAGTACCCCTGCGCCGCACTCCTTCAATTACAAGGGGCCCTTTTAAGGCGCCCTGATTTACACTTAATTTCACTTTGTATTGGAGTTGGGACGAGTTGCAGAAAGGGTAAAACTATTGCTGGTTATGAATTTAGAATGGTTTGCTATGATTCATCTGCTCTTCTTTTGTAGACGTGATTACGAGTAGAATTTGGAGATCCTTACTCTTCTGGAACACGTTGCTGAATGTGTGTGGGGAGGATAAACGGGCTAAAAAGTATTGTAATACTTGTGAGGGTCGTTTTAGCTTTAGTCCCCTTTTCTCCATTTCGTTCTTTTTTTCTTCGCGGTTTCTCGGGAAATACTATTCCGTCGCATTTTCATGTTTCTCATATACCTTTTAACGGTATGGAACCCTTGCTCTGGCTACTACTGGTGCCCCTTAGGCATTTTTTGGCTACTTCTTCCAGTTATATTTTGGTGCCAACGTCCCTTCATAGCCTGATTTGGGGAGGGTCTTCAATCTTGTAAACGAAGCAAGAGGATTGAAAGGTGACAAACGGTGTTTTAGGAAGAACCTCACTATGCCACAGCCTGCCCGAAAGTGTCACATCAGTATCCCTGCCAGCCGACGTCATTATGGCATAACCGACTTTATCTTTGGAAAGCTTTTGACGTCATTGATCATAATATTTTACTCTCAAAATTACCATCATATGGAATTGTGATATTGTCTTAAATTAGATATCATCGTACCTTAAACATTGATTGCAAAGATTGGAAATACTTTACTGTCCCGAAATAAGTTTACTTACTCACCTTTCCAATTCTTTGCCAATAGAAAATGGAGTCCTGCAAGGTTCGATCTTAGAGTACTCTGATACAGTTTTTTTTACACGTTAACGATATACCATCGTCAATTAAAAACGAAATAACAAATGTCTTTGACGATAACACGAATTGTATTTTGTAAAAAAAAAGAAACAATAGTGTGAGGTCAGAAGTTTGAAATTGGTTTTATAATAACATATTAATAATAATAATTATTGTAATAATATTAATAATCATAATAAACGCGAAACGACTATAATTTCTCTTTGTATTTTCAAACAGCTAATTGCATGCTCCAACAAAATTAATAGGTCTTTCAATTCAGCCAAACCTCAAATGGAATATCCATTTAAACTAATATGAACACAAAATGAATTTCATGATGTTACGCATTCACATTTCTTTCGAATTCAGTCACTCTCCATGCAGCCCGTTGCGCGCCTTTTGTAAATGTATATTGCCGCCTTTGATATGGTATAATATTTTGGGGACGCTCATTCTATAATACCCAGACTTAAGAATTGAAAAAAAGTTACAATCGATGTGAAATTATGAAAAAAGTGTTTCCTGCTAAAACATGTTCATTGAGCTTGGAAGCTTGACACCATTTATTTGCCTATTTACGAATCTGGAAGTTCTGTCAACACTGACTTGCTAAACTGTCAGAACATATTTTCATGCATTACTGATATTTATAATCAGATCACATGCCGTAAAAATGATGTTCATCAGGTATAAATTTCAGCATATCACTACAGGAAATTTGCGTATATTTGTTCGTTACTTTACAACAAATTGCTATATGACACTAAAGAATTAAATTTTTTTCAGTACAATGTAATATTTTCTGCTACATGACACTTTCTACACAATAAGAAACTATATACACCAAAAATATAATAATAATATTTATTTTACAATGATATACAATGCAAAATGTTTAATTTACATCTGTATTGCATAATTTTAGACTTAAAATACGTGTGATAAGTAATGTACTTCAGCCTTGAGTCAATGATTCACACTCGATCAGGTTTTTGTCCATTGCGAAAATGCAGTAAGAGGAGCGCTGGGGATAAAAGTTTTCTGGAAGAAAATCTCTGTATGACTTGTGGGGCAGTTAACAGCAAAAACGTTTAGAAAAAGTGATATGTCGATTTTGTTTTGATACATTGATTTATACCCTGACTTTGCGTTTATGCGAAGCCACACCGATGCGAAAATTCCTTAATTCCTCACAAAATATGATGGAAAAAATGGATTTATTACATTTCGTTAGAAAATGCAATATCGGACACTCGAGTGGGAATTATACGACCTTCCAGGAAATACAAGTTCACAATGTTCATCACGTACTCAGATTGATATTTTTTTCCGTATCATGTGATTGATTGTCTTACTAAGAATTAGCTCGAATTCGACATCTTTTTAGAGACGCAATTAAAATCGTTAAAAATATTTCTGATACAAGTGCTTTTGAAGAGAAGTACTCTAAGGAAATAATACACACTTTTTTCGTATTGTTTTGAGAGAAAGATGACCGAAAATTAATATTAAGTGTTTTAGTATTTAGTTTATCAGCAAAGTTTGAATAAACTGAAATTTATTATTTTTTTATATAATCTTTTTATTAAACTTAAAATAGTGAAAACATTAAAAACTGTGACCTAAAGACGTACATCTATATTTACTCTTCAGAAGTAAAGATAATGGGATTTAATATTTGGTATTTTGAATTTATAGTATAATTGAAAAATGTTTTCGATTTCATTAAATTATTAATGTTGATGTTTCGGAAATAAACAAAAAATGAAAGCTTTTTTATTGCATATATGAAAAGTGGCAATGTAATGTAATTCATTATATCTTCCTTTTTTCAGGTAAGTAATGCTGTACAACCTTACGTGAATGATGCAAGTTCAAGATACACGTGAGTGAAAATATCTTCTAAGCTAGAAAATCAAAACAAAAAGACATTTGAAAAATTCTACCTATGATATAGTTCTTTCATTGTTGTCTTTAGTTGAATTCTGGCTTCTGAAATAACTTTCTGTCGATTTATAGTTGTTGTAAATCTTATTATGTGGGATGAATGTCATTCATTTATTTCAAAAACAGAAAAAAGTTTTTTATCTAAAATATCCGAAAGTTCTCATACATGTTAAAATCATTCATTTTTTTGTAACTTGCTTACTTGCTCTCAACACTTTAGAGGGAATCCAACTGATTGTATATAATATTTTTTTGTGGGAAGAAAACATGACCAGATTAAATGTCTCTATTTGATGTTCTTAATCTTTTGGACATAAACTATATGTCTACATTTATGTAGCTTTCCTACTAAAATTACAGGAATTATACTTAATTAAATTAAGTAATCAGAGTACAGATAATAAGTCATTGACTATTTGAATTACGGGAGAATTCTTATCTTTATTGTTGAGTTATTTTCAAAGCCACGCCCCACATATTGAAGTTAATTACCAGATCACAAATGAATTAAACACTTCCATAGACAAGATACTCTGAAACTATTTAAATCTATTTTTGTAGGATTATTTGCGGAAATGCACAAATGAAATATGAATGTGTTAATTTGCTGCATGGCTAGCGTAACTAATAATAAATGCAGTATTCAATCCACTCGAGAATTGGCGTACATGTATAGTAATGTCAGCCATCTGAAAATGAATTAGCAAAGTATTTGTCTGTTGTATTTTTGTATTTACATCCTTCCATCTGCATTCAAAATCATCATTATTTTATTATTTATATATTTATTTACATATTTCTTTATTTTAACAAAAAATTCTGGCAAGCAGTTATGTGATATATGACGATTTCGTACAATTGGTTACAATTGATACATTCTTCTATATTAACTCCCTTTTAATGTATCTATGTACTTCAGCACAGATAATACTGGCTCCATGATGCCATTCATATCGCAACCTCGTAGTTTTCAGAGTTTTGGATTTTCTGAGCGAATCCCACGAAAATAGCATTTTCTCAATTTACTGCATTCTTTTAATTTAAATATTACAGTGAATTTACCAACACAATACATTTACATCACAAAAATAAATAGATTAAATTATAATTAACAAAACCACAACTACATATAAAATAAAAACTACTAATATAAGTTATAGTGTTCATAATGATCAAATTCTTTCTCTTACTGATAACATGAACACTGACACTTGACGCATGAACTTAAGATAAAATTATTTACGGACTAATTGTTGAAGAAATCATGGGACACAGTTTATAACGCTGTTAACAAACATGAAAAATATAATATATCTTTCTCAAAACTTTCTTAAACATAATCAGGATATTTTGTACGCTAGTAACCAAACTAAAGCAATGTGGGATATCGTACACAATACGACCACATCATCTCGTTACTTAGTAGAGAATGTTGTTTTAAAGGATAATTCAAGAGAAGCCAGAAATTCGGAAAAAGTGGCAAATCTCTTCAACCAACACTTTTCTAGAATTACAGCTGAACTCACGAAGGGACTAAAACCGCAAAATTCAACATCATTACCTTTGCACACAATTTTCGACACTATGTTTATTTCCAAAACTTCTTTTTACGAATCAACGATTCTATGAATCAACGATTTCAACGAAATTGTAGGTATAGCCATTGAACTAAAAAATAAATATTCATCTGGTTTAGAGCCAGTTTTTAAAAAAGAGATCAAAAACGAAGTTCAAAATTACTGACCAATTTCTCTTTGGTCAGGTTTCTCAAAAATATTAGAGGGGCTTTGTATACGCGAATGGAAACTTTTCTCAGGAAAAACGAAGCGTTTTCAGACTCACAATATGGGTGTAGAAAACCAAAATCTATAAAAACTGCCATTTTTTCTTTTCTTAAAGATGTTGCTTCATCAACGGACCAAAATGAAGCACCCGTTGGAATATTTATCTTTCAAAATCTGCTGACGTTATTGACCATAACATCTTGGTATCAAAATTACCTTCTTATGGAATTCGGGAGATCGTCCTACATTGGATAACCTCGTACCTTAAACATCGATCTCAAAGAGTAGAAATACCGTACTGGCACGAAAGGACATTATTTACTTATATTTTTTGCCCCGTGATCAATAAGCGACGGTGCTGTTACCTACAGTTGTACCAACCGCCAAGCGCCCCGCCTCCATAACCGTCGCCGCCACCGTTGCTGGCCCATCCCCCAACCCCACCCCCGCACCTTCGCAATTCAGTCGCCTTCGCCGCCACCGGCGGCACCATCCCGCGAACGCCCATCCCCGACAGGTTTGGCGCCTCCGTCCCTACTTTGGCTACCCTCCGCCGAACCAACCCCTTCACCGTCACCGCTGTTATCACAGCTTTCGATCCACCCTGCCGATTTGAATCTTCTATTGTTGCCGATACTTTCGATTCCACCATCCAAACACAGTCATCGCAGCCATCACTGTATTTTAAGCCTTCCCTAGCCCGCTGCCGCCCAAATCCACTCGAGCCACCGCCGCCTTCAGCGCCACCATCACTGACATCGTCATCGCGATCGTCATCACCATCGCCGTGACCGGCTTCCCTTTTCGTCCCATTCTCCCACACTCTAACGCCGCCACGGACGCCACGGCCTTTCCTGTTGCCTCACCGTCCATTTATCCACCAGCACTGCCACACACTTGCTACTCCCTTACAGCACCGTCACGGTCTTCGCAGCCAGCACGGATCTACAACCATCCAACCTAACAACCGTGGCTTCCGCAGGTTCCGGTTCCGGATTCAAACTCCAACCATCCAATAATCTCAGTCGTTGCCGCCAGCAACTCTACTTGGGCCTTCCTTCAAACATACAACCTCACCATCACTGTCGCTGAGGTTTTCGTCGTATCACCCACCCTCCGAGCAGAGTCTACATCCGACGAACATCCCGGCCCCGACGCCTTCCCGCTTCCGCTATCGCCTGTTTCGACGTCGGCGCCCCCCCCAACCCCCCTCTCCCCCCTCGGCCCCCTCTCCCCCCCCGGCTGCCCCGCGGAGCGCCTCGAATGCTACTTTCCGCGGGGGGCCAGTGCCTCCCACGCCCCAATCACTCCGCATAACCTAATCGCAATTGAGGTCTCGTCGCGCCGCGCGCGGAGGAGGTGGCAGTGGCGCAATTAGCCGGAGGGGCGGTGCGCGGCGGGGGTCGGCGAGAGAAACGAGGGGGCGGCGGGCCGTGCGCGCGAATAAGCCGTCGAGCTGCAAAGCACGGGCGGACGTGGGTTAATGGAGAACGGTGTAGGGCGATAGGCGTGGTTAAGGGCAATAGGCGCGATATCAGGCGTCGAGCTGCAAAAGGAGGCGCCGCGGGCTAATGGAGAACGCAGTGCGACGCTGGGCCCTGATTGTCGACACTAGAAGCGAGAGTTCGCGTCGAATTGCTATGTACGCCGCACGTTGGCTAGTGTCTGACGGTGTGGGTTATAGGCGTGGTGGTACTGAATGGACGGCATATCAGGCGTCGAGCTGCAAACGGTGGCGTCGTGAGCTAATGCAGAAGGTAGTGGGACGTTTAACCTGATTATAGAGAATACGTGCGAAGGTACACGTCGAATTCCAGTGAATGGGAAATACGAGGCAGGTGTATGACGGTGTGGGACGGTAGATGAAGGTTTCATAAATATAAGTGATATTAGGCGCCGAGCTTCACAAGGAGGCGTTGCGAGGTAATTATAGAACGAAGGACAGTAGTCGTGGTTATTTTCAACTGGAGTGAGTGGGCGGAGATTTGAAACATCACTGGCCCGAAAGTTTCTCGAAAGTTAACTATGGAAAATTGTCAATAAAATTATTAAAACTTTTGTGGAGATTATTTCCTTTACAATACCATGGTTTACCATAATCTCTGCTACCACCACGGAATTTATCACTGGCTTTTATTTGGGGCTTTTTATTTCATGCTTAGGAGAAAGAATAGAATTAATTATCCCATTCGGAAGAAAATCGGAGAGCTTTCCATCTTTCTGAGACACTATAACTCTCTGGGGAATCTGGATACTCGCAGTTCTGTCGTAGTTTTATTTTCACTTTGGTCATAGACCCTTCTGCAATGCGCCAACCCAGCGCTCGTCCCCGAAGTTAAGGATGGTCGTAAGAAAGGGGGAAAAAGGCTCGCGTGTGCTTGCGTGACCGGTTGCATTTATTTATTTATTGGGGTTTAGAGGCCCTTCGACTGCTGAGGCTTGTGAGTGATCTAATGACTAGATAATAGCAATAATATTGATGAGATGAACGGCGGAGCAGTGGTCAATTGGGTAGTAGGGAAAGCCGAAAAGTCTCCAAGACAACCTGCCGAGTGCTGGCTCAGTCAATCACGCATTCCACATGCATTGCCCGGGGATCGAACCCGTACGCTAGTGGTAGAAGTACCGATTGGAATCGATTAGAGGCAATCACGGAAGCCTGTGGAGGCGGTCGCCCTTTAGAATCTTTATCCAGACAGTGACATCGTCTGCGCCCGCGTTTTGGCCTAAATCGCTAATGCAACACAGAAAAAGCACTGCAACGTAGAGCTTTCCGGTCAACGAAGTTTAGGTCGCCGGTTAGCAACTGCGTAGGTTAAAGCACCGTGTAATGCTGAAGGGGTATTGAATTGAATTGAATTTGCCTTATTTTACGTGGCGAGACTCGGGCCATCAGGCCCGCTCTTCCGTCTGACCACGCAAATTTCGCTACGCTCCTTTCATCAACTAGCAGTGAAAGGAGGTATTTCTTGGGCGAGAAACAGGCTATTTGAATTTAGCTCAGAGGCGTCTTTTAGGCTTGAGGATCTTTTACATGCAAGTAAATCTACGAACATGGGACAGCCGGCTTTACTTTCCCTCCGAAGGAAGGCGTACGAAGGATTTTTTCGAGGGGTACGCCCTAGAGTTGCGACATCGCCTACAAATAACGATGTTCAAAATTATTACATTATGTTAATAATAGATCTCACCAATATCCATATAAGTCTTTAAACATCGACGTTCTTAAACCCGGTCTAGCAATCTCTAATATCAATATTTGCGTGGACGATAGTTATTGTCACAGTGTCCAAATTTATAAATTTGGTATGAAGATTCAAGGGGGAAAATGGTAAAATAATGGGAACAATTACAAAGGTATTATCGAATTGAATAGTACGAATATAAATCTAGTACAAAAGGTCCGTGAAAGAAAGAAAAAAATGTATGAATTACCAAACGTTAGGTTCATTTGTGGTTATTTTTCTACATATTGCCGAAAAGATTCAACCATTGTCTTAAGTGTGGCCAAACTTTTCTATCCTCTCTTCAACGAAAGTTACCGACAATGATGGAAAATTGACCTAAACATTGCTTTGATGCTTTCATTCATCTGGAAGGTTTTGTTTCCCAGTCAATTCTTCATTACGAGAGATTGAGGAAAATCATATGGAGCTAGGTCGGAGACATACATCGAGTGGTCAAGCATGTCCCATCTATCCCAGAAGATATTTAGTTACAGTAGTATAGTGAAGGCAGGTGTTGTCATGAATGACACATCCAGTTGCCAGTATTCCCCTCTTTTGTTGTAAGGTTTATACCGTATACTCGGCTCATTTTTGGGGTATTTTTGTCACATTATTCCTTTCTTATTGAAAGAGGTAATACGACAAATACGCAGAAACACTTCTTAGCTCGCACGTGACGGGAGCGTCATTTGCATTAGTCATATTCATAATGTTACAGCTCAGATCGAATTGGCGATATGGTGACGGTAGTGACAGGATATAGTCAAACGCATCCGGAATCGACCCCTGCACATCCCAAATCCTTTTTCATTCACTTATTTAATTACTACATTTTAGAGAAAACTATATATTGTTTGGAAATTCATGAACGAACTTCGTTAGAAGATAAAGTATTGTGATCGTCCGCCAGAAATCATCAATATTTTCAACAGAAAAATTCATATTGTTGGACCATGGTAACGATAAAGTGGCTGTGTAGACCTTGATTTGGGGGTTCTTGTCTTCGAAATTTTGATTGCCGGCAGAATGTTCGGCAATATGTCAGTTTGTCCGTCCGTCCATCCGTGCTCAACGCTCGCACCTAAACCATTCAGGCGATTTTCTCCAAACGTGATATGCCCGATCGATCTAAAGAAATTGTATTCCCTGCGTGTTTCGCCTGCGTTCGTAATTGTGTTTAGGAGCCATCATATCTGCAAAATGAAGGTATTTAAACGGAACTCCTGAATTGAAATTTAACATATCAGTGAGATTAAGTTTGAGACTTTTTAGTACGTACCTCTCTTAATTTATCGAGATAGAAGTTGAAATTTACGTGGCACGATCCATTGCCCTGCCCTGCATTCCACTTTGCATTTCTTTCTCTGAGACCGTGTTCAGTAGCCATCCCGCCCCCTTCAGTCCCCGAGCTGCCTCTGCGTATTCCTTCTGTGCTCCGATCTTTGCATTAAAAAACATACGAGAAATGTACATCGTCGTTATGGCAGTGATTTTCTGTGAATTGCTATGTCTTAAGATTTATATTCTTTACGAAATATTTATTGCGATGTACTTTTTAAACTGCAGAAACATTGAGGATGCAGGAACGTGGAAATGTAATTTGATTGCATAATTTAGAGGTCCTTCAACAAATACGTACATGAAAATCGGCTCTTCTTCCAAAATATTGTTAAAGCATTATTCCCCTGAAGTGGACGAAAATTCAAGTGAATCCTATATTGTCAATACTCCCTCCATCTTCAAATTCATTAATTAACCTCCTTCCCTCAATAATGTGTACGTATTTTGTAAATTTCTCTTAATAGAAACTGTTACCTTCGTCCTCGTGATAATTTTTATATTAATAATAATAATAATGATAATAATAATAATAATAATAATAATAATAATAATAATAATAATAATAATAATAATAATAAATATGTACTTAATTATTTGCAAAGTGTTTATTGCGTTAACTGAGGTAAGAACTTAGTATGTAATCGATACTACCCCTTAAATGATAAGCTGTATTCCGATTCTCAACGTTAACAGCCGCTACAATTAAGCACGGAGAACACTTATATTTAATAGGTGTCTACCCGTAAGTATCGGCAAGCAGTTTCGACCTCATATTACCGCGTACGTCAGTTTCTTGCGTTCCCCGCGTTCTCTCTCTCTCCCTCTCTGTGCGTTTAGTGCCGCCTATTTACATCTCCCCTGCGTTAAGCGCTCCGGAAATTTCTTGGCCTGCGTCGTCTGGGGGAAGGGGCGCACACAGGCGAAGGGGCGGGTCGCGGAAACCGTAACACGAAATGGTGCCACTCTGCGGGGCGTTCAATTCATCTTTGGGAGCCGGAGGAAGGGAATTACCGCCCACGATCGATAGGTTCGTTCATTAGCGGGAGAGCTTTTAGCATAGTTTTTCGGAAGGTGAAAAACACACCCATTACCGTTCGAGAGGTGGCGGCGGGCGGCGGCGGAGGGGGGGAGAGAGCCGTGTTACCAGCGTAGAGATGGCGCGCCGGTCGCGTCGCGTCGACTCTATTAGGCGCCCCGATGACACCACCGCTTCCGCCTCCGCCTCCGCCTCCGCCTCCGCCTCCGCCTCCGCCCGCGCCCGCGTATGCGTGCCGGAGGGGTGTAATGCGCGCCAGATTTTGCGGAACGCGTCTTTGTTCCGTGGCTTTATGACTCGAAATTAGATTATTACGTCGAGCAGGTTGAACACGTGTGACTTAGCGCGTACTCACTCGCGTAAAATTATGAACGTGTTATGATGCACGCCGCTGCGTGAGTGGCCGCTCTGTTTACGGAGGCGATCCAACTTACGTGTGTGTATTTTGGACCAAGATTCGTTGTGAATAATTCACAGAAGATTTTGGTCTATTTCTTTTTAGACTCATCTAATTTCAATACAATATTTTTTTATGAAAATATTTTTTATGAAAATAATGATGCATAAACGAATAAGTAATGATGTAGGTAATAATTAATGTATACAAAGTTCTCATTTCCCGAAATGTGTAAGGATTCCTCGGGACAAGATATGGTTACACGTTTACTGATTTTTCAGGAATTACTTACAATTTGGCGAGGCATTCGATCGAGGTTTTCTTAACTTGATCCCATTCGCAGTTGAAGAATTTTTGATAAAATATCTGATACAGACAGAATCATAACTACATTTATCTCGCAATTGTTCCGCAAACGGAAAATAGCAAACGGTCCATTATTTAATATATGAAAGATTTATATGAAACATAGAAACACGATTAGTATTATTAAAAAATGAAAATCATTCGTCTGCGTAGATATAAACCGGCATAGTTCTAAGTAAATAGTAATGTTCTGATATTTTGGAAAATGCAAACACATGAGAAATACATATTAGTTGTCACGTTGTCAACATCCAAAATACTGTAAATTTTTGTGGGAAACAAATTGATGATTTAGTGGAGATTGTTTTAAAATACTAGCACTTCCAACCTAGTAATAATAGAATAGTCTAATTTCATCATAATTAGAGCAGAAATGCAATGTGATTATAAATTGTTATTTCGTAAATTTTATTGACCTTTGAAGTGAATTTTGTATTGCACTATAATTGAAAAAAAGGCATTTTTTCACTTTTGTTTAAAGAGTCTACTGTCTTATCGCATCATAACAGTTGAGTTTCTATACATCGTGTTGATATATGATTATGACAGCGACACAGACGTTTCTTCGAATCAGAGCTCGTTTCTTTGGTCAAACAAGAGCGGTCTCTATCACGAACTTCTCGGAGAGTCTGTGTATGGTGTTATTAGTTCACACTGCACCGTATCACACATCTCTACCGTTGGGCGTGGCTCTTCAGCCTCTTTTACAGTCCTCTATTTTTTGGCCACTCCATGTCTATTAACTTTATCTCCATCGCTCCACCCACATCCTCTGGGGTCGACGCTTCTCTTAAGCCTCTGGCGGTCCGGTCTCAGTCGCGCCTGATTCTACCCAGACCCACCCCCACTTCCTGCACCGTCCCCTCAAGCAAATTCCCGACCTTCGCCAACAGGCAAGTGCAAGCCTTGCTGTCTAGTTGCGTCTCAGCTGTCGCCGATCTCATGACTTTTAAGCACGTAGCTACAATCTCTCTCTCTCTCTCTCTCTCTCTCTCTCTCTCTCTCTCTCTCTCTCTCTCTCTCTCTCTCTTGGTTCCTCCGCTATTGCCCGCGCTCGCAGTTTTTCTGTCGCCTACTCTCACACAGTTCCACCCTGTGTCCTGTATGTTGCTCTCTGCCCTCTCCTAAGGGTGAGGTCAGTCTGGCCGCGCTATTGTTCCCTCTCTATCCGACAGGCCCCGCCCTAACCGCGCCTTCTGCTCCCACCTTCCTCGGACCACCGCCGTCCC
>BOPP01000050.1:710340-728028 GCA_017312745.1 Gryllus bimaculatus | reverse complement strand
GGGGGAGCCTCGTGGTGGAGACGGTGACAGCGAGGGCGAGGCGCAGCTTTGCGTGGGGTGAAGAGGCGGAGGCTGAGCGCTTCGCGGAGCGGCGGAGGCCAATGCGAGAAATCGACGAGGGGGCGCCAGTGAATGTTAGTTGTCTCTTGGGATTGACGGAGCGAAAGAAATTATGGGTGCGTAGACGGATGAATTGACCGGGTCGTCAGTCAATGGTTCGACAGTACTTAAGTACTTGGGTAGGGCGACAGGCCTTTCTCGATAAGCATTTTATAGTCCAGTTCTAATCGATAGTTTTCTTCGAACTGTTTCTGGTGGACCGATTTCTGTTTTTGTATTTGTCATTCGTATTGGTTGTTCATAAGATGTTTACAAGACCCCAGTGAATAAATATATACAGCCACGTCGATTTTTGGTATGACTTACCATACCAAGAAAGTTGGAAATTAGTAGATACCAAACCTTTGAGTGTGCTGGGACCGAAAGATATCGACATGTGGGTGACATATTGTTGGCATTGTATAAACAATTCAACTTGACGTGACTTGTCCTTACTGACGTTTTAAAATATTGGTGTTTGACATTATACAAATAATTTAGGGTATAGTTGCCATTATTTAAATAATTTATTTCGATGTCATTACTTACTTTTTTAATTAATTAGTAGCGTTCAATGACTGGTCCGTCGTCGGCCGAGTAATAATTGATTTTGCCTACCTTCAGAGAGACTCGAAAACATTTCCTGGCAATGTATGAAAGCGTAGAGAGAAGCTACATCTAACACGCCGTATCGTACACTTGATATTTGGTGCGTATATGATATTACAATCAAAATTGAATGTGATGTGTATTTGTTGAGATGAGTAGTGCAGTGTCGAAATCGGGTAATAAAAACACGTGTGTACAAACCCGAATGGAAAGTTAAGCAATAATACAAATAACAAATACTTATAAATAAACAATTTTGTAAAACGATTTTATATCTATAATTAATTTTATATTTAAATTATATTTATTTGTTTATATGTATATTTAAATAGTATATACAATAAATACATTAAACATTTTACAAGCAACGCAAAAACTATAGAGGATTGATTACCAAACTTGAAGTACGTGCTAACAAGAATTAAAACTAATCTAAAATGTTTTATTATTAAGGGTGTAAATATATTTTCTATCTGTCGTCAGATCTTCCGCCAGATCTTGATTGACGTTTGTAGTTCACTTCTTTTCCCTTCCACATCTTAGATGTAAAGATGATAACTTAGCCTTGACAAACACAATATCAATTAAAGAAAAGTTTAGCAAATATCACACGGACTTGAATGTTACAAGATACAGGAGCCGCCAGAAAATATTATTTGCGACCACAGCCAGAGGGTACCTTGAGCGCCGCACTGTGTTCTCAGCGTTTCCATTGAAGATGCCGCCCGTCAAAGTACATGATCTCTGCTATGAACGTGATAGCTACGCCTTTCTCTCCCCCCTTTCATTCCCCCTCCCTCCCCTGCCTTCTGGTCTTCCCCCTCCTCCTCCACCGCCGTTTGTGCTCTTTAAACCTCCGTCTGCGGTGACTCCGCCCTGATTTGACATATCGTCCACTCGTCCCTATTGCAGTGTTCCCGCAGCTCTCCTTAGCTCATCGTTTCCCCCTGATCCTCCACCTCTTCCTTCCCTGCGACGCTGCTCCCCTCGCGGTGTTTGATCTCGTCATCATCGAGCTGTAGCCCTCTTGGCGTTCTTATCCCCCATCTCATCCGATAATGTCGTTTCGTTCTTCCTCGAGAGTACGCGGGCGGAGGCCTACTTCAGTCATGTAAGGCTGCTTCTTGAATCTCACCAACCTTTCTCCCTCGTAATATCTGAAAGCGCCTCATACTCTCAATGGATTATTTAATAATGTCTTAGAGTGATGACTTCAAAGGCTGACTTCCGCCTAGGCGAACTGGGCGGCTGCCTTGGGACATCACCTAAGGGGTCCTAGATCAGTGATGTCAAGGTCGATGCCATGTGGCACGGGTAACACGACCAAAGCATCCGTCCACGCGGTTGACCACCGCGCCAGCAGGGGGCAGTAGGTAATCAAAGTCACCCTGAACGCTTTACACATGAAATACGATTAGGCGGGATTTAGATAAATAAATTTAAGAGCGTTGGTAATGTCGATTACACATTGGTATTTTCAGGATCTAGAGATCCCGAGGGACAAATCCGTAAACTTCTTCTCCAATTTTCAATACTTAGTCGAACTCTGTAATTTCTCACGATTTGATGACCACACAATCTTTCAATTATTTACCGCACTGTTAAATGATATCTATTTACCAGTTCAGATATAATTTGTTGGGACTTGCATTTCATTTGTAATTTTGCAATTATTGTTCTTGTAGTCTTACTATTTCTGTACTGCTGTTTCTAACATGATTAATACCCTGATGATTTTTAGCTCCCACTATGTACTGATATCTTTTTTACGGAGAATTGACAATTATGTGCTCCATATTACTGCTTAATGCTGATTTACATTATACTGCATAACAAAAACTCAGAATTTGAAATTATATTAAAATAATATTCAATATCTTTTCATAAATTAAATTACGTATTTTGTCCAATTTTCCGATGTTAGTCACAAATAGTTTACAATTAGGATCGTTCTCTATTGTAGCTGTTAATAGAGAATGTAGCTTTTATCAATTTATCTTTTCTTTTTTTTATTTATTTATTGTTTCTTTTTCTCTTTTCTTTTCCGATTCAAGAAAACAAAGGGAAATATGATTGACTATATTTTTTCTTTGAAACGATTTGCTCATTCCTAGATAATTGGCTTTATGTCGATACATTACTTGTTGCTCCTCTTGCCTCTCAGCTATTGATCACTTATGACAACTACTCCGGGTATTTGAGAGTTGCTTGTTATGGCATGGTTGGAACTGCACGCATGCAGTTGCGTGCTCATTATTTGCACAATCAGACATCAATGGAGCATTCTGCGCCTGTCTAATTCACACGTAAATATTTATGTGCTAGTGCTTGGTAACGTGCATAGCGAAGCCCATGTTTTCGGAAACGGGTAGGTAAATTCTTGGTACACCAATAATGCCATTTCCGTTTAAATATTGGTTAACGTCTGTAACTTTTCTGGTCATTCGTCTTCTGAATTATTCTTTGCAACTTGTCTCTAATGGATATTGTCACAGATTTTGCACAATTTAACTAAATATAAATTGTAAATTGAAAATAACACGTAGTCCGAAAAATATGTTTTTGGGGATGGCGTTTTTTTGTTTTCTATGCAACACCAATGTACTCGTTAAAAATGCGCTTGTGTGACGTCTTGTTCTGTTCCTTCAGTAAAATTTTATAGAATTATTTTGATTGTAATAATCAGAATGATGTACACAATTTAAAATGCTTGTGACTCAAATCCGAAGTACAAATACAAATTGTATTAAAAGAACACAACAATGATATTATTTCCCTAATTGGTAAATCCATATTGCGAATAAAATAATTTTTCCTCGTTTTCATACATCTATGCGGCTTTGCCTATTTTTAAATATTTTAATTTTAATTTTTGCTTAAGCTATGTAATATCGTCTGTGTATTTATTTCTATGCCTGCAAACAGTATGACTTCTTTATTAATATTTTAATATTTTAGGAGAAGAGACACAAAGTATATGTTAATTGTTCAGAAGCAAAATCAAAAACCATCGCAGCATTTGCTCTGAGTGTTCGATATTGGTGCAGTGGTATTGGCATTTGAATTGTCGCAATAAATATTTTCTCCTTTATGAACGTATTATTTACTTAAAAGATGAGAAGTCTTTGAAGTCTCAGCAATATTCATTCAAATTAATTCAAGTAATAAGTCTTTGATGAAGCATCACATGTTGTATAATATTCTACGTTAATACCTTTTATTTTATTATTAATCACTCTTTTCATATTTATAACAGCTCCGATAATTATGCCTAAACCATCGAAAGCTAATCACCTTGTACTTAATACGTTTCTATTTGAAAACAGGAATAATTATTTTTACTATTTGCTCTGATAGGCAGCACCAGAATACGCGCGGAAAGTCCCGAACAAGTTCGAGATAATTAGCCTAAAGTTACAATAATTAAATGAATTATAATATTGATATTTATACGGTGTCATTAAAATTAATGTTGTTGATTTAAGTACATTTTTAATGTGAATGGAATTTACTTCCAAATAAAATATTTAAGTGTTTTTAAATTTATTATATTTCATATTTTAGGCGTAGACTAAAAAAGGTGATATTGAGATGTATTTACATAAAAAAGTACGTCAAAGGTACTTGTAAGGCAAGTATTTTTGTCAAAGTGTAGTTTTGTAGTTACATTAACTTGAATGAATATTGGAGTCTGCAATAGCTCATCTTATTTCGAGATTATTTTCCTGAAGTACGTCACGTTATTAATGTGTTATTGTTTAGATATATTATTATAAATTCTTTCGAATTGTGAAACCCAACATGGTCTAGGAAATTGTGAAAGCTGAGCATGTTGATCTTCTTTATAGTATTTAGTAGAGCGTTTTACATGCTGTAGTGTTAATTCGAGGTACTGTAAACTCTGTAGCTGTATAATCATAAATCCTTGACTTGTATCTTTTGAGAGACAACAAACTAGTTAATCAATGTCATTACCACTAATATAATAGGTTAGATCTTGTTCCTCCTCAGGTTCCCCTCGTTTTCACCAGAGGCTTCCACCAGCCTGTCGCTCGACTCATCGCGGCTGAAGGTCCTCTTGTAGCATCCTTCGCTCGAAGCTCTGTGGTTACTTCATCGACAATTCCCTCCCCAGCCCTCACACCGCCACTTCAGCCCCCCTCTACCTCCCCCTTCAAACGCCAACTCTTTCCCTCCATCGACGCCGTGTTCGCCTCTGCCACCCCTCCGCTGCCCACCGCCACCCTCGCTTCCCCCGCCCCCTCCGCTGCTTCTCGCTTTCGTGTCGCACCTTTGCCAACCCTGTTAACGCGTTACGCTTGCATCCGCTCTCCACCCCGCTCCCTCCTCACCCCGCACCCCCCTCCCCGGCCCGCCTCCGGCCATGCGCTTCGCGAGAATATTGACCAATCGGAAGGGCGCTGTCGGCGCGTGTTAGTGTTGGGAATCCGTTCCGTCCTTGACACGCGCCCGCCGCCGCCTCCAACGCCCCGCTCCGTCCCGCTTCGTCCGCGCCTCCCGCCGTGCCTTTCCCCGCACGCCCCACCATGCCGCGCCGCGCCACGCCACGCCGAGCCCGCGCCGGTGCCGTTCTCCTCCGCCGCCTCCTCTTTTTTAGAGATCGACTAGCGGAAGGGGCCGAAGGACAGACAGAATTTGCGGAGCGGATGGCCGGCCAAGCGAGCTCGCCTAGCACCGCCGCCGCTCGCCTCGCGCTCTAGCCGCCGCTGCGCCGCCGGCCTCGGGCCACGGACTCCCGCCTCTGTGCTGCTTCCGCCTCCGCAAGCGACATTCGTCACCGACATCACCTCCGCCCGCTCCGCGCACGCTGCGTCACGCGTCTGCTTTCACTACTGCCCCACCCCTGCTTCCGCCTCCGCTTCCAACATCGCCTCTTGCTCATCATTTCATCTCGCCGCCACTGCTTCCAACCTGCACTGGCGCCTCTGCATTGCCTCCACGTCCATCAGTATCACTTCGTCCGCTTCTCCAGAGACTCCAACGATATTGCCTCCGCCTCAAATACATCCATCGCCTTCGCTACAACCGCTATTGCCTGTGCCTTCGTCAGGACCACTTGCTTCACACTGCATCCGCCGCGGCCTCGCCTCCCGCCCCTCTCCGCCCCGCCCGCGCTCCGACTCTGCCCCCGTTGCCGTTCCCGCCTCGCGGCTCCCTCCCGGCCCCGCTCCATCCGCGTTTCCTCTCCAGCCCCCTCCCATCCTTGTTCTAGCCCCCGCCTCCCGCCCCTCTCCCGCCCCCGCCCGCGCTCCCGCTCCGCCTCGCTGCCATTCCCGCTCCGCGCTTCCTCCCGGCCCGTCCAGTCCCGTTTCCTCTCCAGCCCCTCCCATCCCTTGTTCTAGCCCCCGCCTCCGCCCCCTCTCCCGCCCGCCCGCGCTTTCGCCTCGCCACCGCTGCCGTTCCCCGCTCGCGCTCTCCTCCCGGCCCAGCTCAGTCTGCGCTCCGTTTTCCTCTCCGCCTTTCCACCCATATACTCCCCCGGCCTTCCACCGTCCGCCCCCGCTCAGCCTCATCTATTGCCCCTTCGCCCGTGCCTCCCCACCGCGATCACCACCACCTCTACCTCCATCTCCGCCTGAGCGTCTGCCTCCGCTACCACCTTCACCCCTGCTCCGCCCACGCCACTCCCACCGACGGTCGGGCGTGTACACGCCTTCGATCTATCTCTGCGTAACCCCTCTCGCGCCCCGAATCTCCGGCCGCTTTTTCCTTTCTTTTAAAAAGTCGTCGTTAATGATGACATAAACGTTGCCACACAACGAGATTTTTTTGTCGAGAAAAAAAAGTCTGTTAATTATGGCCTCCAGATTAATCCCATCGCTCGGTTGTCTGGAAGTGCGTCATAAAGGACGGTCACGGTTGCTGTTAATTAGAACCTCGTTTTTGAGCGCGGACGAGGAAATCTATTACTGTCTGGACGTACTGTGCGTATGTGGATGAGCGTTCCAGCTATTAATCTGGATTTCTGAAAAGGAAAATGCCTTTCTGGTGCGAGATAAAGCAAAGCCGGTGGAGTTGGTTAGTTCCTACTTTTTCCGTTTGTTCGAATTCTGCTCTCTATTTCACTGTCTGAGTCGAAATACAAAGAAAAACGGGAGCAAAATCTACGTTTTCGAACATTCGGTATACGTGGCAATTAATAAAAGGATTCAGTGAATAACTGTTGTTAGATGAACATTTTTCTATAAATGATGCATTGCATGGATGTAAAAACGTCTGTTACGGCCACACACGTAATAAAGCCCTACGATGGGGTAAAAAGCCGTTCTCTAACGAGAGAAAACAGTAAGAGTGGAAGTGGTTTCCATTCCTTTAGTTTGTTCGTTCCCTTTATTTTGTCTGCCCTTTTTTGAAAGTACTACACGAAATACAGAGCTTACAATTATAACGTCGAACATACAAAGTAAGCAGCAATTCAGAAGAAAATTCGCTGATGAAATGGCTTTAGGTAAACATTTTCCGATTCTTGATTTGGTGCAGTATCGTTAGGTGCAGAGGAGAAACCATGAAATAATCTTACATTGATAAATATCATGAAAAAAAATGTCATAAAATAAAACATGTATATTTTTTTAAATAATAAAAGTGTAGGCGACCCGTAAAGTCAAGGTTTTTAAGACGGGAACCCTTTAACTTTATCGGCTTGAAGGGTTGTATTACGCCTTGGTCATGAATGTTTTCTTGTGAGCATGGTGGTGATCTCCCAGTGACCATGTATCACGTTTGAACCCTCGTCCTACAATTCCCCTCATTCTACCACCGGAATAATAAAGACGTTCGTTGTTTTGGGCCTATGGGCCTCAACGGAAAGTCGCAATGACGGATCTGCCTTCCCTACCTCTGACAGGGTAAACATACGGAGATTCCCAAGGATTACCTTGCAAAATATGGCAAGTGGCTGTCCGAGAACAGCCCAAGTCCTCCTTCGGAAATGGAAGTCGGAAGACGGGTGTATGGATTCATGCCGTAGGAGATTCTCCGCCGAGCGCTCTAGTAATGTTTTTTCGGTGCCAAAGGGTGAATCCATCCCGTGAGAAGTAAAGAAATTGTGATGTGTTAAGAAAGAATAAGAAGAAGAAAAGAATGTAGAAAGAAAGAAGTAAAGAAATGGTTTAAGTGTTGTGAATGATGACCGGGATAGAATTAGAATTACTCTGATGATGTGAGTATAATCAGCATGGTGCTACAACGAGATGGACAACGGGCGAAATCTGAAAGCTGGTGCTTGCTTCGGCTTTTAGGCAAGAAGATTGAATGGAATTCAAATCAGGAAAAGGTGATAATATTGTAAAAAATGTTTTGCCTTCGCGGATCCGTTGGTGTGGAGCCCGTGAGAACCAGTCTGGCCGCTGAACCGATGTCACTGCAGTCGCGTTGACCAAGAAGTCTTGAGGTTCGAGTCCCGACGGTTCCAGGATTTTGAAACAGCACCAAATCCAACCAAAGATATCACCAACCGGGCTCAACTCCTTCCACCAACCGTCAGAATTGTATTACTGACAACATTTGAACTGTGTCATTCTCATCAATCTCTGAAATGTGTAATTGCCTGCGTGGTGTACCATGTTATTTAATCTTGCAACAGCAATCATCGGAATTACATCACCCAACGTGTGAGCTGACAATTGTATTGTTGCAACAACTATGTTCGTGCTCTTTCTACAGGCAGCCTGCCTTTGATGTTCTCAGTGAAATAGTGACTGTGAACAAGCTTTTAACGAGAACACGTAATCCTACAGTTCACACGCTTGCACTATCGGCACGGCAGGTCTGCCAACCTGCCTTTCAACTTCGCTGGTAACAACGTTCCCTCATCTTGTGCTCTCTGGGCGTCTGCCTGCAAGGTCACCGTATGCCAGATGTTCCAGACGACACACGTAAAACTGTGTATTCTCGCTTTCAACACTACATGTTTATTTTATGTAATTTCCTACAATTGTATTTAACTGTTATTTACATGTTTATCAATCATGGCAGTCATTGCCAATATTTAATATCATTATTACATTTAGTCAAATACGCTTCTATGCAGCATATTGAACTCATCTTCTGTGTGTAACTTTTTTTATTTATTTACCTCAAAAACAGTTAAAAAGCGTCTGACGTGCTATAGGGAGAAGTTAATTTGAAGTTACATTTATGTCCAGAAGCAAAACAAGGGGCCATCTGAGCACTTGCTCAAGGATTAGGAAAACTGGACGAAAAAGTGATGAAGATGGGGTAATTGACCCAAAAGCTGAAGTACAAAACTTGTTACAGGTTCTTTAGAATTATTCAATCCAAATTGTAAAAATCTTTAGTTTCATTACACATCTTAATTCACATATCTTTTGTTTAATTCTGTGTGATGGTGGCTATTTCCCAATCGACTAGCTTTGCATCTAGAAACAGGTTCCATGGGCGTTAATCCATGGTGTTCCTTCAGAGTTATGAAAGGAGAGATGGAGAATTAGTATGAAATTAAATTTAACACCTCGCGACCTACAGTCCGCTACCACCTCTGTTAGAAAGTAACAACGCTTCCGGTAAGGGAGAATTTATTCCCCATAAAAGCTGCTTGTACTGGTTCGAAACAAGCAAGGGCAATTTTTCCAATCTTAGTATTGGCTCAGTGGATCAAGAAAAAAATGAACAAAAACATTCCCATGAAGATGGTGGTCATTGACATTGTCTCTCTGTGTTATACTGGCACAACAGCTCCTGTCGGGGCCAAGGACTACCAGCGGTATCTCGCTCTTGCGCCCATGAGTTAAGGGGTATGTATTCTGGTCTCCTCAACCTGAGAAGTCAGATTTCTCATCGTCACACAGCAACATATACTGGGACATTGCAAGGAAAACGCACACTATAATCTGTCCCGACCGGGAATCGAACCCGAGATTGCATCATGGAAAGAGAACACACTGGCCAGTGAGATACCCGTGGGGTGGCCATTGACGTAGCAGCTGTTTTTAATACCTGACAAAGTATTTTCGGCCTTTTATCATGCGTTACGTCGTAAAATTAGTAGTAAATTGGTAACATTGTTATAAAACAAATATTAATTTTATTTTCAATAGTATTGTCTTTTTTATATTCATCACTTAATTCATACTTTAAACAAAAACATGATTTTTTTCTACTGCAGTTGACTTATGACTTCCTAACACTAGTGATACCACCCCTTTGAAAGTGTTTTAGTCTTCCAAGAATTCACGTCCTCATAAAAAGCGCCATTCTTTCTACGTGCAGAAGGAATTCAATTATGAATGTACCACACAAGCTGCTACTCTCCGCTCGGTCTTTTGTATCTCTACATCTCACACAACGCTCGCCTCGCCAGAAGGAGGGTGTCCGACTCGCCTGCGTGGCCAGTGCGAATAAATGGGCGTTGCCACCCGGCTCCCAGTGGCGAAATTCCTTCTCTCATTAATCAAAAAGTCGTTAGTTTCAAGGCCGAATTCAAAGTTCGTTCAGAACAATGCAAAGCATTTGTCAGTTTTTGCCTGCGAGTACTTCCCGAAGCATATAGAACGTTTTGTTAAATATGCATGTCCATGGAAAACGGTGGGCGAGGGGGTTGTAGAGAAATGTATGCTACACATTTAGTTCATAATAGCTTTTCTCTGTCCGTAGTGCGCTTTTCAAGATAATTGACTTTCATTAAGGAAAGCATTCATTTGGAATGGAGGCACGCACGAAAGCTCCCTGCATTAGAATGCGCATGTTTCTACTTTCGGATGCCCCTCATTACGACAAGAAAAGGGCGCCTAATGCGTTGGCCACGGTCATCTTAGAGCGATGTATCACAACTGAGGGCAGATCTTCGCAAAAGGATAAGACTAGGCTGGGAGGACGCAAGGTTACCAGATTTTCGGGCGGGGCAGTCCTAGTCATAGTGTTGAATTTCCGCAAAAAGAAAACTAGGCAGACTCCAGAGATGTGAGGTTTCTCTATTTTCAATAGAAACCTAGGAAATAAAAAAATTAAAAATATCGACTTTGACTGAAAAATGGAAATTTTCTATGACTGAAAAATTGAAATGCATTGTGTTCTTTTGCATATTATAATACTGCGCGTATTGATTGAATTATCATGCTCAGTGCGTCACTGCGTACAACACAGTCAGCGTCATACGTTGCTTAAGGGCAGGCTTCCACCATTAAATAGAATTTGCAATTTTATTGTTGCATTATGGAATTATATTTGCATTGTCCGTATTCCTTTTAATAAAATTATCACAGTATTATTTACGTGTAAGATTTTGGTAAATCATTTTCGTTTTCAAAAAATGTTGTTAACTTAAAATACCTTCAATTTTAACTATTTAATTGTTATACATGTAAGAGTATATTTAAATGATTTGTGTTGTCATCTTGACCAACATTATTATTTTATTCAATTAGGGAGATATGTGCAAGGAGATAACCAACTGCGAAAATAATATATTCAGACTTTTAAGCACATTTTGTCTCATTAACGGCATTCTTATTTCCGATACTGCAATAAGCTTGGTCAAAAAACATTTAAATTAAGTCATGTAAGCAATGAACATATGAATTGCTTTTCAGTAGCCTTTGTTATTAACTAATAAGTAATGTAATGTGAATATTGTTGCAACTAATAAACATTGGTTTACAAAGAAACCAAAAACACGGAAATAAACAAATTTTACTGTGTTATTTCCCAAGTTTTTGACTGCAATGAACTCTTTTTGTGTCTCTTGGTGCGAATTTAAATTGTTTCAGGTGCCGTGCAAGAAATGTTGCCAGACGGTTGGAAGTTAAAACAAGTTCGTTCTTTCGCAATTCTCTGACTTGTTGGTTCTATGCGTCGCACATTACACAATCTGCAATGATAACCTTCGTTGCGGAGGACTTTCCAAGCTGTATTCTTTCAAACTCCCAAACAATCAGAAAATCGCATTGCACTTGTGGGTGGATTTTCTTCATTGTCTTCCAAACGGAGAAAGATCACGTTCGGAGATCAGACGAACCTGTTTTTCTTATTTTCTCTGTGAGGCAGTGTACGTTAAGACGTAGAAGTACGAACACAAGCATTTAAATTAAAATTTGATTTACGATCATCTTCATTATGTTAAGGAGAAATATAACTTCATTAGCTGTAAATAAGTTGCTTCAATATTGCAAGCAATCATGATGCATTCTTTTTCCACTGTAACAGTTTCTTAAACTATAGTAATGTAGACACACGCGTTAATAATAATGAAATATAGGCGTTGTGTATACCGTTATGAATTATAGCCAAAATATATGGCCGTAGAATAAAGTTGGATTTTCACTAAAGACCATGTGTTTGCTATTGTATTTTTTAATACGCCGTGCGCGAAACGCTGTTTCTCGTGCTTGTTTCCCGTGTGCGAAACATCTTCTTTTTTTCACAGTGTGCGAAACGTCACGAAGCGTGTGCAGAACATCGCGAAGCTTATGCGAAACATCTGCGACGATTCACAATTGTCTTTAATCTTGACGACGTCTTTGTGTATTATTTACAAGCATTAGTGTTACGACACTGACTGGAATCCATCGCCACTACGCGCGGACAGCAAACTTGACTCGTGCGTGAATCACCTGTTTCGCGCCCTTATGACGTTAAACTACTATTATAAAATACTATATTCTATAAAAAATTATTTTCTACTGTAAAAGTGTAGTCTTGTTTCTTACATCTTTCTTCAACAAAGGCGCTCTTCGGAAAACACCCCCGTTTTACTTCCACGTTTCACAATTTTAATCGTGCGATAATGGCTAAAGGAAGAAGAATCTTTCTAATCTGGTCACGTGAGAGTTATTAATGGTATCTTTCTATACCCAGTGAGACTGGGACAATATAAAAGCACACATAGTTTTGATTTCGAATGAAAAATGCAAATTTTTGAGTATGTTAATCCGCAGTAAGTTATGTCATGACTGTATTCTCATACTCACTGCGTCACTAATAAAGACCCAGCTGGCGTCATACACCAAGGAAGAAAGAATTCATTTCTGTTTCAGAAACACATTTTTATATGAGTTTTTTTTTGTTCAGAAAGACTTGGGAAGTAAAATTTTCAAGTGTTGATGTATGTTTACTAAATTCCTGGATATAATAATTCAATAAGGTTGTTTATGTTATTCACGAACTTGGGCATCTTAATTGCAACTAAACATTTTGCAATTTTTATTTCAAACACGATGAAAGTGAAAACTTTCTAATATCAAAAAGCTGCTATGAGCAAAGAGCTCAGATTTTTAACTAACGTTCTTAAATTGGTGCTAATATCATTTTGTGATATTTTATGTCTTTTGAATATTTGTTTGAGTTTTGAATTCACTCTGTGGTTTTCATTCATATTCTATATTTATTGTGTTTGAAATACGTATCTGGCGAAGTGCTGCACTATTGCGAACTAATTAAGAGCAGATGTGCTCTATGATTCGGCGTTCTAATATCACGACATAACTCACACATTTCTTTTCTTTTTCCACAGTTCCTGTTGTGGAGGTGCAAGGTGTTCTGGGCAAATTGACATTGCTCCCTTGCGATATCGTGCCCACAAACGAAGAAGATGCAGTGCACATGGTGTTGTGGTTCAAAGAGGCCGATGGTGAGCCGTTATATAGGTGAGTTGAGATTTTTAACTAATTACCGTTTTGTACATTCACCATTTTATATTTTTTGAAATCGTGATTTGAATGTTTTCCAACCATAAATATTTTGTGTTCAAAAAATGTGTATGCACCTCTACTGAAAAGTAATGTTTTTTTAACTTTTCGAAAGAGCGGAAAAATATTTACTTTTCAGTCTTTATATATTAACACCTATATTTTAGTTTCTGTTCTTTGGTGTTTATATAGATATTTTCCAGCCATGCGTCTTTCAATCTACATTTCAACCAGTAATTTATTTACGTGTCTATGGCACTACTATCGGCCATGGAATAGGTGTATTGACAAAAAACAATTATTAATGACCAATTGTTGTGTGCGAATAAATAGTTAAGAATTAAGCTCCGAGGTACTATTGAATTTTGAGTTTCTTATACCTGCTAAAAATCTAGAAATGGCATCTTGGCATCTGGTAATATTACCCTAGGTATTCAAAAGTAAACTATATGTTCATCTCCTTTCCGTTCATCATATGAAATATTTCAGCTCAATCAGATATTTTCAGACTTAGTCATTTACCTCCGAAATATGTTTGACCATAACTGTGCCTCAGTAACTTTTGCGCGGAAATGTAGAAAAATGAAATCTGCGGGAGAGAGAAATCGTTTATATTTACTGCCGAAACAAATATGAAAAGCAGGCTGCTTATGAAACCCGGATATTGTTTTAATAAACCACTGGAGAGTGTGATGGACATGAATCAAACAATAACCCTTCGAATACATTAATACGAGGAAATACATGAATAACTCATAAGTAATGATTTGTTGCCGACGACTTTATGAATAAAAGAATGCGGAAACGTAAACAGCGTATCCAGTGACCGAGAAGACAAATTACTATAATTGCGAGTAAAGAAGGACGCAACAAAGGATTACGAACGCGAACGGACTAAAAGAATGACGAAATAAATGGGTGAACATTTTTGACGCCCGCGTCTGTGGGGAAAGGAATCGCATGAAAAAATAATCACATTAACGAGGGAGTAAAGGCGAATATAACCGCTTTACGGTGCGTATAATAGAATAAGTCATAAACACGCCCTGTTGCGAACGACTGCTTCAGGGGTAGGCATAGGCCTCCGTGGTCGCCAGCTGTTGATGATGACCTTACTTAAGCATAAGACAGCCCCGGGGCGGAACCGAAAGACGTGTATATCTCTACCCTTTCTCAGATTTTCGCTTTCTTTGGTGTTAGGGAAACAACAGGTGCTCATTACCCATAATAACGAACTTCTCAGAGCTCATTTAATGATAGGCGGTCATCTGCCAAACTGTGTCGAGAGAGCCAAGAAAATCCATTAAGTGGTATCTGCCACACACGAGCGATTATGTGAGGATATTGAGTTTCTGAGTGCATTACTGCTACGTGCAACATGCCATTACTTTTGTTAGTGCAGTGCATGTTATAACAGGGAGGTACCAAGTTTCCTCCCTGCTGGATTGTGAGATCCAGCACTGACCTAAATGTCTATATGTCGGCTTGCGTATTTCCCCCTCCATTTGCTTCTGGAGCTCAAGACAACGTGCGTACTTCTTTCCTATTCGTCTTGTCGTTTGACTGTCATTTGACGGAAAAAAATCAAACCAAAGATCTCACCAACCGGGCTCCGCCCCAGGTATGCTCTATACTCTAGACTGGTGTCCCGATTTGTATAGTGCTTGTAGTGCATGTGTGTGTGGTGGGGGTGCGTGTAAGCGTGGAGGAGAGACCTGGTATAGATCACAGAAAAATACAGATCAGACCTGCCAGCCGCTACACTTGTTCCCCATGAGCGGCTGATGTAGCTTTTCAGGTAGCGTAGATTTCGAGTCCCACCGCAGTCGGTACTCGAACTCTAGGACCTCCGAGCCAGAGGTGCTGCTGAGGCTACAGTTGCTGCACTGAGTCATATTAGCCGATATATCCTCTGTCTAGAAATCAGTGATAGCAAATACTCAGAACAACGCAATAATTGTTTTAAATTGTAAATTATTAATATTTACATTTATTTAATTATTGCAAAAAAGTATTAAATATTACTAATCCTTTTCCTCGGCATAACCTTGAACGTTAATGAAAAATTTATGAAACAAAATGTAATATGTTTTCAACATTGCTTCATGATTTTGCCCATTGGAGAAGCACATTCGTGTTCGAAATAATATTGCATCTGAAAGAAAGAAATCCATTGGACAAATTTTCAATAGTACTGCGTATTAGTTTTTAGATTACAATAGCAGTTGTAATTGAAAAAACTGAGTTAATTGCATAGAACTTTCATTAATTTGAAAGCAATGCTCTTTGAACTTTCATCTATTTTACAAATGCTTCATTTATAGAAGAAACAAAATATTCGTAGAAATTGTCCACTCTATTTCTCTCTACATTCGGGAAATTCCGTTTTTACAAGTGGATTCTCAGAGCCATTAACTTTACTGCAAGATGAATCATAATTATAGTTTTAAATCTGAAAAGTAATATTTATTTCTTTACAAAGTTAACAGTCGTACCTCTCATGTTACTTCATTTTTCAAAGGACTTCAAATTGGAGTAGCATGACTAGAACTTTTAATCATTTCTCACAAACGGAATCTGTAGTGGCATGCAGTAGCAAAACTCCTGCTAAACACAATCATACAAATGCTCTGAAAAACTGAAAATGTGTTTTGTTCCTTTGAGCATTTACTGAGCAGGTCCATTGCCTTGTTTCTTTACATCCTTCTTTGCCGTGAAGAGGCCCAAGCCACGAGGCCTCTTCCGCCTGACCAAGCAAATTTCGCTACTCTCGCCGTCTGTCAGAGAAAGGTATCGCTCGGGCGACGAAATAGGCGTTTTGAATTTTTCTCAGAGACATCATTTAGGCTTGAGGATCTTCTACATGCAGTAAATCTACAATATGGGACAACCGGCTTTACTGCCCCACTGAAGGTAGGGGTACGAAGAATTTTTTCGCTCTTAAAAATCCACGGTCTCGAACGGGTGTAAACCTGCGAACTTGGGTAGAAAAGTCCGATACGCTAACCGTTACACCGCCGAAAACGTGGTACGTATTATTACGTATTATTTTGAAGTTTTAATATAATAATAATAATAATAATAATAATAATAATAATAATAATAATAATAATAATCTATTACGTTGCTCATCGGCAATAATAATATGAAAGATATTACGCGGAGCAAACAGCAAATTGTCTGTTTACGATCGCTCTCGTTTTGAGAACAAATTTATCGCCGCGTGAATCCATCGTCGAGCAAACGCGAGAAATAAATGAACGAAAATTAAACTCGTGAATATCAATGATCCTTCCGAGTTATTGACACGAAATGAGAAAATGAATGGGGTGGAAGCTGCTGAATACAATCTCCCATCTGTGAGAGTATGGAACTGCGTTTTGTGAACACGGAAGAGGGGGTGGCGGGATGATGGTGAGGACAGGGGGGCGAGGGGAGGGCAGAAACGGCGCACAATGGGGCTGTCGACGCGAACGCCGCACGGTGGATTGAAGGGCGCAAAAAGCGGACAAAATTATTTTGGTTTTAATTTGCCTAATTTACACGATTGTAGTTCACGAACAGAAGAATGTTGAGAATTCTCTCTCTCTCTCTCTCTCTCTCTCTCTCTCTGTTTATGTCTTAGAATAAATGTTACAATCTTCTACAGCTTGTAAACGGTGTCGAATATTTCTAGGCAACTGAAAATCAGGTGAAAATGTCGTGTGTAACTTCGTTAAATGAAATGTCCCATTACATGTTTATTGAAAGTTTTGTGATGTTTTGTTGGAAAGTATTCATAGTTTGAAACGATCATCATGGGATTTGTTGGTAATCGTTGTGCAAAATTTCTGTTAGAATTTTTAAAGAAGATGCGAATAGAAATATATTTATTCCCTATTTGTTTATTATCACTTTCATCTATTTACTCTGTCATCACTCATTGTCTTCATGGCGTTAATTGAAGAGCATGGACGGAAAGCCTGAGAGCGACACATCAAAATTCCCATCTAGGCAGGTGGTCATCTAGGAATAGCTTATGTGGTACCGAAACGTGCCTCAGTTGTGTCAAGAACCAATGACCTCCAGGTCTACGAACCTCTAGTTAGAGATTTCACTTTTTTTGAAGCAAGACATTTTTGTCCGCTTTTCCCCCAATCCGCTTCATAGTCCACCGCCTCCGCAAAAATGTAAACGGCCCAGCGAAGGAGAGAGCGGGAGCGAGCTGAAAAGAAACCTGGGCATAATGAAAAATTCTTTGAGAAGGCAAGCGGGCGGAGGATTGATTTCATATTCAGGTCAGGGCGGGCCGAGCGGTCGTGGCTGGGGGAGGGGG
>BOPP01000050.1:668155-708214 GCA_017312745.1 Gryllus bimaculatus | reverse complement strand
GATAGAACACAGCGGAGAAGAACGAGACCAGAGGAGTTGGAAGGGAACTAGGCGATGAGAATCGTGTTGAGGAAACATTTGCGAGTAGGATGAGTGGGATGCAACGTCACCAGATGGGACGAGACTTGGTGGTACTACCAGAGTTGTGATAAACCAGGATGGGATGAGGAAAGACAAAAAGAAGGGTGCGAGGGGGATGGAGGAATGAGCGAGGCAAGGTGGGCCAAGACGAAAGGGAGAGACGTGTCCAAGAAAGCGAGGTGTATGTTGGCTGGCAGGATGAGCCGAGGGGTGCGCACATGTTCTAACAGCATGGTACAAGGCAAGGTGAAGAAAAACGCAAAGAGGCGAGGTACAAGAGGCACGAGGAAAGACGGGACGAGGAGAGGACAGACGATGCGAGAAAGGGGGACGAGGCAGGGTGGAACGCGGTTAGCGAAGGCGAAGTGGCGGCTCCTCTGAGACTGATTGGCGCGCAGGGAAGGTCTCCTTGGCTCGAGATAACGCCGCCTTGTTATCGGTGGGGCTGTTTGCGTTTCCTGAACCCAACTTCACGTGCTCCTATTTGGCAGCGTGTGCATTCATTTCCGACCCGTTTCCAGCAGAGGTTAACGAGCGTTTCGCAATCCAGCTGTTTATACGTTCCGTATTGATCAACTGTTAATTCATTTTTGAATTAGGTATCTCAGCAAAGTCAAATAAACTTAGTCTTTTCAAACTAAATACAACAAACAAAAGTATATATCTAATGTATTTGTCGAAAGAAATAAATTAAATTAAACGACTAATGTTTCACTTTTAAATACATTAACGACTTTTATAAAAACTTTAAGAAATTGAAGTTCATGGTAAAGCACTCAAAAATTCTCCTTATCAATTCTTAAGCAACGTATACAGACATAGGAAAAGCGTCTTGCTTCCAGTACATACAAACATAATGTGCATAAGTTTAAAATACGAGTAGTTTTATATTGAAGTAAGTAGTTAAATTTTAGGACTGTCATATATTATTTAAAATGATATGTTTTTAAAAATTTTCCATATTTAGTTTGAATGTCGCTTAACAATTGATTTACGAAAGCACGAAAAATAATCCCATTCCAACACCATTTTCGCCCTCTCGAAGAGTATGGTAAATAGTACTTCTATTAATTGGAGATTTTTTGTACTCCCGGTATGCTTGAAACCCGTTACTAATTTGTCGTCGTCTCGAAGAGCACATATCGTGCCATTTTCTCACTCCATCCCAACCAGCTGCCGTGATACCTATCACCCCAGCGTCGTGCCAGCCTCGTATTCAGTGAGCCGGTTTTTCGGCGCAGGGCGGTAACGAGCCTCCAAGGAGTGACAAGAAAAGCAATCTACAAGCTGGGATCTGGAAAAACAACGGTCACAGCGTCGCGAGACACTGTTTCGCAGAAGTAGTAGCAGAAACATTCATTCCGAGAACGTGTTATCTCGAAAATGGATCTGTCATTTGTATCCAAAGTATTTCCCCAACATTTTATAAAACTTAACAAACTCAGGTCGAGTTACGTTGTTCACATACTTTTGCGAGCTGCCGGGCGTTCTAACATCTTTTCTTGTGGGTTATTTTTTAATTGACAATTATATGTTAAATGCATCAAGTGTTACTGTGTCATGCATTAATACACCACGGCTTTCATATTTGAGAAATAATGTTTATGATCTTGCAAAATTGTTACTTTCAGA
Source organism: Gryllus bimaculatus (assembly GCA_017312745.1). Classification (NCBI taxonomy): domain Eukaryota; kingdom Metazoa; phylum Arthropoda; class Insecta; order Orthoptera; family Gryllidae; genus Gryllus; species Gryllus bimaculatus. The sequence goes on along the minus strand of BOPP01000050.1, from coordinate 706,501 downwards.
TAATCAATATTTATTTTAATCCGACAAATTTCTAGACATGGAAAACATTTGTTAAAAACTATTATCAAAATTGATTTCCATAAAGTCACGCGTTTTAGAGTTTACATTTTCATATTTTAATACAGTTCCTAAAACATAAATTCAGAGCGATTCATCTCATGAATATGAATTTGGCATTTTTAGTTAAAGGGACCCGTACTCTCGAAACACTAATAATAAATTATTTTTTTAAGCCTTAGTACAATTATAAGAAAAATATATTTTTAAACATGTCAAACATTTTGCCAGTAATCTCACATTATGTCATCGTTTTCAAAAATAAAATTGATGTGAATTTCACATTTAAATAACTCATGAGCACTATGAAACATTTTGGAAAAATCCCGTCATTAACCCTTTTAAATTATTCCACGTCACGCAATTATAAGGAAAACTTGTCTTTGATGGCCTACATTTTTAAACATTTTTTCTTTGAAAAGTATAAGCAAAAATATTAAAAACGTGGTATTTATTTTTTCCAAACAATTTTTTTTGGAAACTTATTACCTTCTAAACTTTTTGACACAATTCTCTCATCACTGATGTTAATCCATTGTAACTCGTGTTGTAATTGTGACAGAAATATTTTGCAACATTAAAAACAAGAGATACTCTTTCATTTGATCATATTGAATTCATTCAATTTGTAGTATTGATTTTTTTTCAATTTAATAAGAACGAGGTGGAAGAACATGTCTTTTAACAAAGTAACTTGTAGATATTCCCATTGATATACATGTACTACACACGTTGTTATTAAAGAATAAATACATTTGTATCAATGATGTTTCGTATTTTGTGTTTTCTGTAAAACGATATACATTTATGTTCTTTATCATTCATCTCGCGGTGAGTCACATAGGACGCAATGCGCCGAAAACACAAACACGAGTGTAGAGGCCCACAACATGCCGCAGGTTCTCGTGAACGTGTCAGTACATTTTTCATTTTAGGTACAGGCAATGCTTTACTTTGTACTCCGACGCCTAGCAACAAACATCTCATTACTCTTGAACCTATCAATCGTTAGGGGTAAGAAACCGTCTGCTTTATGTCACCAGTCTATTTACTTGTTGATTTGTACGGTAGATATTACTTTGTTGATATGTAGATATTACATTATGGATGTATTGTTTAGTGAAAGACTAAACCAAGCTATTGTTAGGTATATTTCTGAATCCAGAGTTTGACTATTATTATAAAGAGATTCACAGGCCATATCCACAAATCAATAACTTAGACGCAGGGACAGTCATCTGAGGTAATCATACAAACTTTCTTTTTATTTGAAGACACACAATAAGAGACTTTTTGCGTATGAAAGTAAATTATTGTATTAAAAAAACAGCGGAAAAATTTGCGCTCGAGTTCAAAATGTAGAAGTCCCTTTGTTCTTCTATTTCGTAAACCAGATGCGACTTGAGTGACGGGGCGGAGAGCGTACAATACGCCATTATAGCGAGTGACTGGGCAGAAGAAATCTCGTTATGTTCGCGGTACCGTAATGAGAAACCTTTTGCGGTCTTCAACTCAAACCGCGTACCGTTATCGGCGACACCTCTTAGTAATATCTTGAGACATCAGCCCATTCTCTGTTTCCATTAGACGTGTGGCACTGTTTGCCTACTCGGGACGATCGAGAGAGAAAAGGGATGTTTTAAAATTCATTGCTTCCCTCGCGTTATAAGTAATGTAGCGAGCATTTCATTGCCTCTTTTGCGTTGTGATGCCAACTCTATCGTAATAATAATAATAATAATAATAATAATAATAATAATAATAATAATAATAATAATAATAATAATACTAAAGGCCATCTTCTATGAGAATGGGGAGAATTCCGGCGTTCAGACAGACAGTCTCCAGTCCTGATGGTGAAAATGTTGGGAAGAAGAAATAAGAAGATAATATGGGGCGGTTCGTGACTCATTGTGTAAGATGCTCTTCTAGCTCAATTGGGACTAAAGGAGATCAGGAAAATAATACCTTATCCCCCCCCCCAAGAAAAAAACTATTGGAGAGGTCGGCCTAAAAATTCAATGTTGACAGCCACAAGAAACACGCTGATGTTCAAGTCATGGATGAAAGTTCTGACACCTAGCTTGAATCTATTATATGGTATTATATATTGGTAGCTATTAAATGCTGAAGGCTCGTAGCTAGCTCTTGGTCAGTGTGCTCATTTTCCAAGCGATAACCGTGATATATGCTGCATGTCTACTGATGGTTCTGTCCGTGCGCTCGTCAATGGTGTCCTATAGGTGCTCCTTTCTTCACACGTTCGCTGGCAGTTGACTCATTTGTGTTAGAAAATGTCTCCGAACTTTCCTCATACGGTCTCATCATCCGATGAAAATACAGTGTGGCATAAGAGATAATTGAAATTGGGACATGTTTTAATTTTGCTTCTTCAAAAATTTCATTTTTTACAAACTTTGTATTAAGTGTATTTTTTTGTTAGTAAGTATTGTAAAACTGAATCACGAATGTGAATTCTGTGCGTTCATCTCGTTTTTCGTAACGGCCAATGATGTCTTTAGGGACTTGGGAATAGGCGTAACTGAACACCTTTTGTGCCGGGGGGGGGGTATCTCTCAACTAAACATGTTTACTTCTTTTTTGAAATAGTCACTTTGGCTCTATCGACTACACCAATACCGCTGGTAACGCTCATATTCCACCCCCGTCCCCGTGTCAGGCTCCGGCCCCCAGTGGCGCGGCGGCGCGGGGCTCGGCCGGGATTCGAAGGCTGGGCGAGGTGCGAGCGCCCGGCAGCGATTGTTACGGCGACGCCGGCGTTCGTTTGGCGGAGAGGGCGATCGTAAAAAAACGCCTTAGCGCGCGCGTCACCTCCTGCCCGCTTTACGCCAGCTCTTACCGTCTCCCCGCAACACGCGTCTCTCCGCCCTGGCCTCCCTGATGCCATCCATTCTCTCTCTCTCTTTTCCTTCTTTTTCCCTCCTCCCCCTTCTCCCGGTTTTGGGGGCCCCAAAATTTTTTCTCTTCCACTCTTCCATGGCCCGATACACTTTATTCCTTACGGCCATAGCGGTCCCACACTTCTCATCACTCCTTTTCACTCCTGGTTTCCTCGGGAGCTCCTCTGTTTCCTGCCCCCCGCTTCACCTCTTGGTCGCACTCCAAACCTTCGTTCGTAACCAACCCACCCGTCCTTCACGTTCACACACCGCAATTCCTTCCACTCTTCTACGTGCCATTCCTATTTCCATCCTAACGGCCATAGCGTTCTACCTCACTTCTCATGCTCCCCTTTTTTCCAAAAATTCCCCACTGGGATTTCCTCGTTTCGTGACACGCTCTCCTCTTGTCGCACCTCCAAAACCCCCTGTTCATACGTCGCGCATTCCTCCAGCGCCGCTCTCTCTCCTTGTGACCCACCGTCTTGCCGCTCGGCCTGAGCGCGGGCGCTAGGTGGGCCGTGCCGAGCCGGCGCGGCGCCGCGCCCAGGAATTTGTCCCGAAACTGCCCGCTTCGATCTGCGCAGTCGATCAGCCCAGTCGATCGCACACGCGCGCTCACCTCGTTGGGGAGTGTTGACGTAGCGGCCGCCCTCCCAACGACCCTTTCATTACGGGGGTGGGCGCGTGGGCGGTTCGCAAGAATGTGGAGTATCGTTGGCTTGAGGGATGTCATTGTTGCGCTGTTGTATTTGGACTGGGGCGTTTTCTTTATGATCGTCCCGAGGATAAGGGGCTGACTTTAGGAGGTTTTGTGTTGTACTTAAATCGAATCAGCTCGCCTCGACGAAAGCGTCGCGTGCTCAGCGTTGAATGGTTTGTTCTGGAGGTAATCCTGCTCTAGAAGTACTGTTCTTACGATCAATATCAATATCAATTACATTGCCGTTTTAATGCTTGGAACAGTCATTTTTATTATGTGCGGAGCGATTTCGTATATATTGAATGAGTACATATTTTCGAAAAGCATTGCACTACCATGGAAGTGGGGTTCGGGCGTATTAGAGCATTGATGTAACTTACAGAATCTATTGACATACTTGTATTTTGTTAATTGTTGTGCAGGTCAATATATGTTGTTTTTTATATAAAGTCGCATCAACTTCTAGATCATTAGCGACCACTATTGGTTGTAACGGTATGGTAACTGTGAGGATGACCCGATATGATGCTGATAGGGGTGAAAGGACGAACACAGTTACTTGTACCACCATGCCCGAGGCGGGACTCGAACCCGCGATCCTTTGGTCCGAGATCACTACGGCACTACTGCCTTAGCAATCTCAGCCACCGGATCGGCAACATATGGTTTTGTCAGGAGTAATTGGATTTATGTTTCGAGCCAAACTCAGAAATAATTTACACTTATACAAGTAGACCATGGTTGCTGGTTATAGTCCCCCTGGGAAAATCCATCCACCGCAAATCAGAAGCGGAACCGATTCAGGAAGGAGATTCCACATTACCAACTACCACCGCTCTGTTTTAAAGATGAGTTAACCATTGTTTAGTTCCGCATTAATGCTTAGAGAAAATGGTCAATTACGTTTTGAGATATTCATATATTTGCCTAAGTTTCATTCAGTTTCTCAAAGGTAGTAAGTATAGAAGGAAAACTTCAAATGTTGCGTGCACGTAATTATATACCAATACGACTCTACGGAAGTTAAGATCTGGAAACCTCCATGACTTCGGTGTGTTGACTATCCCTTAAATTCGACTTCTCTTATTGGTACTGCCAGAGACCAGTGGTTTATTTGAAGTAGATATGTAAAGCAAACGTTTTCATTTTGTGAGGAAATAATATTAGTCAATCGTTATTATACGTAATGGCCTAGAATTGAAGGAAATATCTGGAATTACGGCAAGTTAAGTCAAGTGGTAGCATGTGCATTGTCGGTAATGTAGAATTAGGTTCGATTTCCAATTTTCAATTCCAGGCATTGACCAGTTGATGTAAGACAAAGAACCAAAACTAGTAGAACTGTTAGAAAGAAAGTTCACATAAGTTTACGTAAATAAAATCACCTAGTGAAAGAATTTTCTGATCTGACTTTGCATCGTAACAACGTTTTCCTATCTCACAAACGCAAAATTCGTTTGATGATGAAAATTCATTGACGTCACCGAGAACAAAGTTTGGAAAGTATACCTTCAAATCATAAATTACACGGCCAGCAATACGTTGTCTGCAACAACCTTCAATGCCTTTCTCTCTCTATTCAAAGCTTTATAAATAAATCAATTGGTAACAAGTGTATGCTTTATTTATTCATGTGTCAATCTTGGGTAGTATTTAAAACTGTTATTCCTCTAACGATTATTTACTTTATTTATTATAAACGCGATTTCTTAATACATTATGGTATTATTATTATTATTATTATTATTATTATTATTATTAATGTAAAGATTGTACTTACCGGTTGTTTTGGGTTCGCGGTGAACTGGAGTGTTGAAGAGTTTGAATCAGATGTTTGGATTTTCAAACTAAGTTGTAGGTTAGCCATAGGAAATTTGGAAATAGCATTAATTTTGTATTATAATAGTAATACATAAATAATCATCATACCTATTCATGATCACAATCCTCGGACGGTAAAGTTTCCTTCTTCTTAAAGATCTCACATTTAGCACCTCACGCACAACGTTAGCTTCACGCTCATCAAAATCACCAACAATCTCTCACTAATAACACGCGGACACAGATCACAGTAGAGAGTGCAATTGAATTGAGGTTAGTCCAACGTCAAAGTCAACGTCCTCCGTAAGCACTAAACTGGACTAACGACCGATCTTTTTCCGCCTACGTTAGTCCGGACTAAAAAGAACTATAAATACGGACGTATATATGATATATGATAAATGCGTGTGAGTGTATATGGCAGTCGTGCCACCATTATGCAGAATGTCTTCTACCAGAAATAATATCTAGCCATCTGGCTATGAACTCACAGGATGAGACATTTCAGGTAGAAAAAAAACCACAATTTTCGCAATTAGATGAACAAATGTTTCCAATGTCATTTTTCTGCGATACGCTTCGTTTCTGCACTTTTGTAATTTCGTGACTCTTCTTGTGCATCGACCATAAGTTCTGACTTCCAACGAGTTGATGCGCTGTAGATATTTTTACGTATTGCCTAAGAAAAAAACACATATTTAGAACATTTCAAACTTTTCAACATTGGCATATCTTCAGTTACACTTTACGTTTCAGATTACAATTCAGATATTACGAATCAGATATAACTGTGATAAGTAAAAATTACCCTTAAAATAACAAAAAAGTAGACAAATTGGTATTAAAATAAGTTAAATGACAACTTATAATAGAATGGCCACACTCACCATTCATTAATATGAATCAGAATCTATCTCACAAAACATCTATAATAAAAACATTCACATAAAAATTAGATTCCGAAATTAGAATTACATTTTTAGCAGGAGAAAAACTGGTGAAGAGAATCACTTTACATAAACGTAATCATTTTACATTTCAATTACGTACAGTAGTTCAAAGTGAGTAGAACAGTGATGCCAACTGCTCAAGTTAAATATATTTTATGTATATATAATGTATTTTACATAGTATTTTGCAAAGTCTAAATGCCTAAATGTATATCGCTGCAACACTTAGTCACTGCGATACTCATAATGCTGATCGGACAGGCATTTCGTGAGAAGTAAGAAGAGATGAAAATGGCAGGGGGCGAAATCTGGCCTATGTTGTAGACACACCCGTCTCGGCTCAAACATAATTTCTACGACGAGTACCCGAAAAACAGTGATCACTAAAGAGTCGCTTGCAGCATTGTTGAAGCCCAGGCTTCAATTGAAGTGGCCCACTGTTTTTAAGGGGGATTTTGCATCTCTACATAGGACCAGTCCCGCAACAACGGGACACACACGTGCGAGATCCTTCCGTTCCGTCTTTCCTCCCCCCTCCCAGCGGCTTCCCTCAACACGTCGCCAGCCCCAAGGATGATCACTCTCCTCGCAATATCCTTTCCCTTGGGTTCAGAGGAAACGTTCAGCTGTGTTTCGACTATAATCTTCGTTAAAAAGGACACATGTCATTAAAATATGGACATAATAAATCAAAATAAAATTTTCAATTAGAAACTAAGACGGAGAACTTTTGAACTGGGTTGCAAGAATTAGGGCTAGACTGCCAGTGGTGGCCTACTGCAGCTCCCGGCGCGCATCTCGCCGTTAACTGGACTAGAGCATTTCGCCTCTTTTCCCGATCGACTGTCTCGATTCGCAGGAACCACACCCGTGGCAGAGAAGAGCTACGCCTGGGCACACGGTGAGGGCTGCCCATTTGAACACCCCTACTCTAAAACATTTTTACTTGACTTGATGTGCTGCCCTTCCTCTGCACTCTCTCACGGTTGCACGCACTACACTACCACACGTGTCGGGAGGTTAGTCGGCAGCAACGATAATCTCCGGCCAGAGCGGTACTCCGGCGTGGAAGAAACCTAGAAGAGACAACACTCTAAGTCGTGTAGGTCTGCGCCGATCTCACATCTCAACGGAGGCAGCGATACCACCACATTCTGTGATATATTGTGTGCTACAATTACGGGATTAAATATTTAATAGTTGACGCACACGTCATTAATACTCACTCGAGACACGTGCCTGGTTTATGTGTACTTCTAATGTTTGCCTACGGGAAGGTAGAAATGGGCAAATTCGACACTCGTTTCTTACATCTCTAGAGCTTTTGTAGCTCATGATATTAAGAAGGACGTGATGAAGAATATTCGAATCAAATATCGAAATGGCTGCTAATGTCCCGTGCTTTTTGAAGACATTCTTTTCCGGTTTTGTTTTACTTCCATTTTTTAATGAATGAATACATCCCTGATCATTTCTTACAAAAATGAATGAAAGAATGAATAAATAAAGTAATGAAGAATGAAATAGTCATTAAGAGAATCATTAAATATATGAATGAGTAGTGAACAAATAAATGAATAAAATACAAAATAGACTCTTTTAGTGCCTGTTTCGCTATTTATATCGATTTAACTGTGAGATCTCCGACCACTGTACTTCCATCGGTATTTGCGGTCTCGGCAGTCATCGTCGCCAGGGTAAACGCCAGCTCTAGGACGATCCGCGTTTCCTTTCCGCCGAATGTGTCTTCGCGCCCGTCTCGCAGCCTCCTCGCCGCCGCGGGTGCTGGGGCCGCGGGCGGTTGTGGGCCCCTTGCGTGGGCGAAGAAGTAGAGCCAATGCGCAGGGACGGTTCGCAAATGAACGGGAGGTGTTTGCAGATCTCGGGCGCTGGCGACGAGGAAATCAAAGTGAATTGAAAATGGCTCGCGTGTATTTGTTCTGACGGGGCCTTGTGGAAGGGAAGTTGTTCTTACTCCACGCCGACTGAGCTCGCTGTTTGGAGGCGGACCGATGCAGAACTGCTTGCTAGGAGCAAAAGCACACAAACGAAAAGCAATTCATGCATACTTTTGAACTGAAAAACGTAGTGTAATACGATTTCAATGTTGCAGCCATTCGTCGGAAAATAAGCGAATCATACAAAACATGAAATAAGAGATTGCATTTCAGGAACATTAATGGAACCACACGTATGTAAAATGCAATTTTAACTTTGATTTGTTTGTATTTATTCAAAATATAAAATAATATTTTCGTTTGATGAAGGAAAAATCAACATTACAAATACAGACGTATAAAACATATTTTGCTTATTGCTGTACTGCATTAAACTCTAGTGATGCAATCAGCGATCTGATGTTCTGTCTTTTTGTCTCTATTCCGATTTAAGCTACCTTGCCGCTGTTTCAAAAAAAGTTTCATTAAATTCTCTAAAAAATACTTTCATAAAAATCAGTAATAATTTCTAATGATGCGTTTACAACGCGTATACCACAACCTTTGATCTTCTAATTACAAAATGGAGTATATTGTTTGCATTTTCATGCTCTTTTCATGAACGCATGTAATTACGCCTGTAGATGTGAGCCAACGACATTTTTTTCATTTTGATGGTAGTGTTGTGGCACTCTCCTTTGGGGTCAGGAATGCACATTTATTGGATTCATTATATGTAAAGTTTTGAACGACGGACATTTTAAACGATGTAAAACTGCGTATACAGTGTATGAAAGTCAATACCTGGACTGTGTTCGCAGTAATTGTTGTAATATAATTGTGCTTTTGCTGCTCAAACCAGAGCCGTTCCACAATACTAATAATGTACTGCTCTTTTGTATTCTATATTTATTAATTATATTAATATTTAATCAATTCCTCTTTATAATTTGTAATTCTAAGAAAACAAAATAAATTTCTAACTAATATTGAAACCATCTTGTGAGTCAATGATCTCCATCCAGAACAGATATTTTGTTTGTCCATTTCTCTTGAGCCATTTAGGAAATGTTGATGTGGCTGAAAGTTTTAGTTGTGGATAGTGAATGAAATAATATTTTAAGTTATTCGATTGTCTTATTTAAAATTAACAAGCGGTCGTCATATTATATTTGGGACATTTAACATCCCTACTTTAGAGGGTAATTCTTATTTAAAGTAATGAACATATAACAATTCTTCATTTTGCTCCAAGGTGAGTTCTTTCAATTCCCATAAACACAATAACCAATGTAGTCTTTCTTTTTATGAAACATGAAAAAGGAAAACTATGTAAAATCTTATAGTGCGCCACACCATGTTGTAATAACCTATATTCTCCCTGAAATTACGTTTATTGGATATTTTATTAATTAAATGTAAGCGAGGTGACTGAAAGAACTCGGCCACCGCGCCTATCGACCACCGATCAATGCAGGATAGAAAACGAACAGCCTGTGATTTATCTATTTATTTATTGAATGTCAGGAAACGATTAACACTGTGTGACGTATAGAGGAGAAGTGCCCGACGTTAAGTGCAATCTACAATAATTATGGCTGCGGGATTGGCTCTAGTACACTTTCATCAGACGAACGTGCCAGTATTCGTTTTGAAAATGGATTGCCATTTCATTTTCATGCCATTTCCACAACACCATTCTTCGTCTAAACAATCAAGGTGACGCATAGCTTTGTTTAGTTTTACGAATTATAATATATAACAAGTTATAATGTTTACAGTAAATATCGAGAATAGGCAATAAATTAAACTGAAAAAACGTCTTTCCTGGTATGACGGTCATGTGGAATGAAAATTCAGGAGAGTATACTGAAATTTTTTAATAAAATGGCAATATCTTTGATAGTAACAAATTGGTCGTACGAAAGACAAATGCGAGATTTGAAGCAAATGAAATTGGAACAGCATTAATAACGCAAAAATCTTGGAAACAACATCAACCAAAGATGGGAAAGCGTTTTTCAGACACCATCTTGTCAAGAACAATAGTGAAAGAAAATATTTCATAACTATTTTACGTTTAAAGACCTTTGCTGCATCTTACTCGTAAGGGAAAGCTGGCAGAGGAGTCTACACAACAGATAAAAGTCGCGACTTCCGTCTAAGAACTGTTCACTCTTTGCCACAACTTTAAATAGCTCCACAGCGACTCTTTCTCGCACAAGGCTACGCGCGGAGCTCCAGAAACGTTGCAGCAACGGTGGCAATAAAGGTCCTGTGAAAATGACCAGCAGTAACACAGTACCGCACAATCGCTCCCGACAAAAAGAGGATGAGAGAGGAAAAGGTCCGCGGTTACTTTCATAGACGGCCCCTGCCCACTCAGCGTGTTTGTTCGCTCTATCGCAAAATCCCGCATCGATAGCGTATTCGGCGATGCTTTCGTTTTCCGCTGCGCCCTCCGGGAGCGGCCCTTACCAACGGGGAGGCCGCAAACCTCATTTCCATATGGAATGAGCCGCTCTCGAGTCGGCGCCCGGGACCTCGCGAGTCGTGCGGGCTAACGGGGGGAGATGGAAATAAAGAAGCGAGAGATTAAAAATGGATCGAGGACGAGAAAGGTGATCACGCGCTGGAGCGAGCGACCAAGGGCCTAAAGAAGTGGTGATGATGTTACGAGCGACTACTGCACAGCAGTGACGTGCAGTTCCACACTCTTTCCTCTGTAAAGTAGTGCGGAGCTGCGAAAGTGCTTGTGACAATGTTTTTCATGGAGGACTACGAAAATGTAATGTATTATTTTCATACTAAAAACCCAAATGGCTGTAAAAAATTTATCGAGAACGAGAAAAGCGACTTCGAGCGCCCTGAGTGTGAAGAGATAGTGAGAACGTTACGAGCAACTATTGTTGTCACTAGGAATTCGGTTCTATTTCGTCTCTTAACTTGTGAGGAATTGCGATTCTGCCCAAATAAGCTTCTTTTCTCACTATGGAGTATGGAAAAATAATTTGTTCAGTGTCAGACAGAGTAGTTAAAAACGGCCATTCAATTGATTGATCAATTATCTCGTATTTCCGTCAACAGCTATGATCATCAGTCCGCTACACGTATGTTTATTTTTTTAACACGGGAGGTGCGGGTGTTGTTCTGCTACTGGACGTCGAGATCCGGCACCGACCGGTGACTAGAACTATACATTCCACAGATATCCGTTGGGAACTCAGCTTTTGCATAAATCAATCGAGTGCATTTCACCTTTGGTGGAATTATGAAATAAAGCGGCCATTGCAAAGGCCATTCGCTTCTTTACTCACACAATAATTCAAATTCCCCTATGTCGTCTTGAGAATTGATCTCTGTACTAGCGTTCAAGTGCAACTAAAATATTTGAATTTACTGCCAAAATGTGAAAGCCTAGAATGACTTTTGTACCAAAAACGCGATTTTTGGGACAGTCGTAACATTTTGGTCTCGTGGTTAGAATACTTTTCGAATAAGTTCATTTCAGTTGTACTCTTATTTACTTAAGTGTTTTATTGTCGTTGTTTTGAATTTGTTATTTTTCGTTACGTTAATTACTTCTTACGTTGCTGTGCCGTTGAGAGGATTTTTATCTCATGTTCTTAATTACATCTTTTAATTTAAGTCTTTTCGTTTGCGTCGACTTTCCTTTTTCCACAGGACCATCAAGAATTGCATCAAGAATTGCTTTCAAGTCGTTGCCAGGGACGTCACGTGTCTTTACACAAAGCGAGTAAAAAAAGTAGCAGGCAATAAAAAATTGAAATGACGGAGAAATAAACACTCGCAAAACGTGGGTTGCTGAAGAACGAAAGACTCCTATTTCTCTTGCATCTTTCTCCTCTTCATGTTCATCTTCTACTTCTCCTTTTCCTCTTCCTATTTTCGTCGTATTCTCTTATTTGAATAAGGTGTTTACTAAATACGCATGCATAATTGTATTGTTCGAATCGAAGGACTTGAGGCTGTAACAAGATTAGTTACAACAGCGATAGGAAGTCTTGAACCCTTCGAGGATGTTAATATCTGTCTCAATCTTGGTCCAATTTTAGTTGCTTACTGTGATATCCTCAAGCCTTATTATATGTATGTATGTAAAGAAAATATATTTTCTTTATTCTAAACATGTCGTGATTCTCACCCTTGGCGCGTGGTTAAGAGTGGTTGCGCGTAGTTGAAACAAAGGACCGCCAGAGGGAATGAGTGTGACGATTGTTGAAAAATATTGAAATTTTAGTTATTAAAGTAAGTGTAAACAGGGAAGCGGTTAGTCAGCTTTAATTGTCGTTTCTCTGTTTACAGGTAAGTTTACAATTTGTTTAGGTCAAATAGTCTGTTAATAATGTTAATGTTATAATATTATATTAAATAATGTTAATAGACTTTGTAAATGATTGTTCATAAAAAGGAATAAAACTCTGTTTACAGGGAAACAAATTTAGCTTATCACTAACCCACATAAACAATTGTCTTATATGTATATGTATGTGTGTATGTATGTGTATGTATGTGTATGTATGTGTATGTATGTGTATGTATGTGTATGTATGTGTGTGCATGTATGTGTGTGTATGTTTGTGTGTGATGTATGTGTGTGATGTATGTGTGTGTATTTATGTGTGTATGTATGTGTGTATGTATGTATGTATGTATGTATGTATGTATATATGTATGATTGTACGTTTATGTCATTTTTTAACTGTCGAATTAATCCGGCTTTGACAGCTAGCAGTGTTCCGAGCCCTGGGCTGTTTTAAAATTATTTATTATCCACGCCTAGCTGTAATGGTGGCATGTGGCGAGCACGGTACCTTAGTTACTTGACCTGCCTGAGCGTTTTCTTTCGTCACACTGTTATAGAAACTGACGTGGTTTGGCCGGCCTGAATAGCCGAGGTCGTTAAGGGTGAAGGACTGCATCTGCCTCAGCTCGTTGGGGGCTCGTAGGGTGGCGGGTTCGGATCCTGCTTTGGACATGGATGTGTGTGTGTGTGTGTGTGGTGTTCTTTCGTTACAACAAAAACGAACTGACGTGATTTTTTATACATTATATTAGAAAGCTAATGCTTTATTTTTGGAAATGTATAGAAATTTTGAATTAGGTTCTTAATATTTATAATCACTAAAAAGAGTACGTTTATGTCCTAAAAATCTTGAAATATGCTTTTAAAAATATACATTTATGACCTAAAAATTCTGAAATATGTACTTTAATATGGTATTCAAATAACCAATATTTCATTTCCTGAATGAACCGATATTAATAAAATGCTGGATAAGCTTGCTTGCAATAAATATACATATTTTTGTGCAAACATAATATAATCTATCATACTTTTCTACTGCCTGATTTGAAAAATATGATAAAAAATATCATACATTTGCGCAATTATGTTATCATGTATAGAAAAAAATGTGACAAGCTCTTTGTAACCATTGAACACTCACTAATAAAAAGATTCAATGAAAACATGAAACGTTTGAGACAATTCTCCATTTTTACGAAATATATGCGCCTATAATTACAAGAATATACTCCAACAGGAAAACTCGGCCAAATATGCACTGACATATTAATCTACATAGCATCCATATCTAACCAAATATCTAAGAAATAGCTAAGAAATTATATTTAGCCGTGCCCTGAAACAACGGACAATAATATGCAAAATATTAGAAATGCGTTCTCAATAATAACTTTAACCGAAATTAATTATAATTCACTTTTACGGAGTGTTTAGTTTCCTATTTAGATGTATATCGTCCAATAACAAAATATTTGCATATAACGTATGGGGAAGAATTATGTTCTGCGCACATTTATGGATGCATGAATTACGAATATGGGGTGACTCCCTGTAGCTGATGCGGCTATTTTTTGTTGCTGACCCAAGAATTTAATTTTTTTTAATTTAAATAGAATTCTGTTTAATAGTGCTGTTTTCGAGTTCTAGGTCCTCTCGAAATAAATCCTACGCTGAGTCTTTCCCTTCAGAACTTAAGACTGCATTTTTTTTTCAAGAACCATCCTTGAACCTTTTTCTTGGTCAATGCCCGAACTGCTCAATATCAAACATCAATTTTATCTAGGTGATCCTAGTCTGCTTTTCTTTTGAACGTATGTTTCGTACACAATGCCGTCTACTGAGTAATATGCCTCAGCGTTGAAATTGAAAAAAGATTGTTGAAGTAATTGAAATCAATAAATGGATGTGCTGTGTGTAATGTTGGGAAACGTACGCATTGCCAATCAAATATAAGAAAAAAAATGAATGATGTCACTGGATGACCACCATGGATGAATTGTTTGTGGTCTTTCAGAAGTTGTTTGTGTATGCACTTCAGAATATTATGTGAGAAGGTAATGTGATCGATATAAGATATTTAAAATTAAGATACACAAATTTATGATTGCAGATCTATATAGTAGATCTATGAAATTACATTTCATTTAAGCAACTCCGTCTTTTGACAGATCAATCACATATACTATCAAAATAGCAAATGTGTCTTGGTCATAAACAAATATAATGTTTTCTGAAGTAAACGATACATTTAAATTATACATTACATAGTGCAATAATTATGACACCTGTCTAGCTTGTGCAATAAAAATCACACCTGTCTAGCTTGTAATTTTGACACAAATTCTTTCACCGTAATGAAGTATCTTTATAGTATTTAAATTATTTAGATGGATTTATATGGTTCAAAAATATCAAATTAACGAAGCAAAATAAGCATCAATAGTAAATATGCACGAATAATATTCGTGTCGTTCCAAAAAAATTACACTGTTTCCTTTCCTGTTCTCATTCAACTACTTGTGCCCCGGCCCATCGCACAGCGAACTGTTCCCTCACTATTCCGTAAAACGGCGGACTGTGCTGGTCGATGTGTGGGCGGGGTCAAAAACTCAGCGTCATGCTTCGCTCGAGGAAATATTCTGTGGTGCCTCCTAGTCTAGCAGCCTACACGCCGGTTGAGTATAAGGTTGGAATTTCCAAGTGGACGTCCAGAACATGCAGAAAAGGGGCTAAGAAAGTAATATGAACACCATCTGACAGTCAATGCACACATAGTATTACGACAGTGTTTAATTTGTATTACATTTCTAGTAAGTCTTGCATTTTCTAAGACGAATTCCTTCCTACCATTATACTTTAGGTATAAGTTAAACCCTGCATTAACAAGTTCGTTTAGAAGCCAAATATAATTGTAAAGTAATTACCCATGTTGATTTTACTTTGAACTTTTGTTCACATATGTGTTGTATCTGTTATTTAATATGTCAGTAGTCATCCAAAATGTTGTAGAAATCTATATTAGAGAAATAAAACTGACGGCGCAACCCCAGGTTCGATTCCCGGCCGAGGCAAATTATGACTGTGCGCTCTCCTTACAAACGTCCAAGTATCAATTGCTGTGTGACGATAAAATTCACCCTAAGAGCAAGAAGACCAGTATATACGGTGAAGCGGTGTATTCATGCTAACCACACTAACCCCTTATCGCGTGGACGAGAGGACGCAGACCGCTGGTCTGCCACGGCCCGTATCGGGCTGTCGAGCCAAGAACAGGAGAGCTTTGTGTATGCACCGTTGGCGGAACCGATTTGTACTCTGGGAAAAACGTTGCCGGGAGGCGTTGGGGCGATATATAAAGAAAGCACAGGACTTAAGTTTATATGAGCCTGATAATAGTGACAGGAGGTTGAAGAATTTTTTGATAAATTTTACAATTTCAAGCTTCTCTAATGTATTTAATATTTTTTTTCCTTTTCTATGCGTAATATATTAACGTTGGTTCTGTGATTTAAAGGGTTAATTTCAAGGAAAGATGTCCAGTATTAAAATATCCACACTCTCTCAATCTGTAAGAACATTTCCTACCTATTGTCCAATATCGGAAGAACTCTTTCCTACCTATTGTCCAATATCGGAAGAACGGAAGCTTATATATCCCAAAGTTTTCTTCTTTTTCAAATTGAATTTTCAAAGAAGGAAATATGATATTTACTTTATCGTCTACTGCATAGAGAACAGAAAGTATTGTAAAGTTGCGATGTAGTGTTACTGACCCTTTGTCGTCAGAAAAACGGGTATTGTGGGGGTTCTCATTTCAAAAACGTGTATAAATCTAGTTCCTATGTGTTGTAAATTATTTCCACTATCACATAGTGTTGTCAGAATCGACGTTTCATTGGTTGTGGATATCGAAAAATTTGTTTACAGCAAAACATGACTCCGCCTACTTGTGGTTAATATTTGCACATAAATCGTTCAAACGATTTTGTCTAAAATTGATATTCTCTATCAAATTGACCTACCTCGAGACGCTGCGAATTTAAAACGACTTTTTTGTGGTACTTTTCGTATAGCTTAAACATTTTCAATATTTTTCAAAAATAGTTTCAATTTTTTAAATTAATTTCTAAAATTAATTCTAATAGAGCAAATGTCGCCAAAAAATTACGCATGTCTCATATTCGTCTAACTCTACATTTTGGGAAATAACTTAATTTCAAAGTTTTTGTCGCCTCCATACATCTACAAAATTGAAGTTGGATATTTTTCCCTTAACGAAATCAATTCTAAAAGACAATTATTTTAATAAGGTCATGTACAATGTCCCGATAATATTGGTACTTTTCGCGCAATTTTGCGTGAAATCTAGGCAATTAAAACTATTTTTCTGGAAAAGGATTTCAATTTTCGCTTTAGTCTCTTTCTACATAGACAAAAGTACTCTTTAAAAATGGTGAAAGTCCCTTTTTCAGCTAACTCTGCATTTTCGAAAATTACAATAAAAAATAATACAATATTGATTATAAAAATATCTAATGAAATCTGTTTTAAAACAATAAATCTTTAATTGAGAAAATGTATTTTTTAAAGAATGTAAGTAGTTTTCCTTTGATTGCAGTTAAAAACATATTTTTTCAAAAACCCCTGCAAATTCTTTATCTTTTTCTATCTTGAAAAGAGCAAAGTAAGCTTATAAAAATGGCACAGGTTCCATTTTTGTTGAACACTCTCTGAATGTTTGAAAAATATGTGCAGGCTCCCCTAACAAGAAACCGTGGTTTGTCTTATCAACCCTAAGCAAATGCCGGAGCATTACATTACGAAAAGCGATATGTACCGCACGCCATTGTCTTTGACTCGTCATCTGTCATTATACGTACACTGGCATGAGCTACATTATAACACAGGTCGAATCAGTCTGGAGCTTAGTGTTAGAGCGTATCCCGGCTGGGAGAGGTAGCTGAAAGAGAAAGCTCCCAAGCCGATATGTGATCGCACGTTCCTGCCTGGTAGGAACACCGCATCCTGCTGTGACATTCACTACATTTATGGGCTAATGACCAAAGAAATTGACGTGCCCGGAACCACAAAATACTCCCTTGCTCATTCCGTCGTGCTTACAGCACGCCTATCGTCAGAATCGCGTCCTCTCGCTCAGCGGGTGATGACCGTGACCTCGATTCGATTCCGCGCTCGTATCTCGCGACGTATCTCGACCATCTCGCGCGCGCCTCTCACGTCGACGAGGTGGAGGGGCGGCGGACAGCCGTGATGGAAGTAGGGGGGCGGCGATCGTTTGCTGCGTGCGGGGAGGGGAAGCAGTGGGAGCGGTGTGGATGCGCTGCAGTGGCCTGCTTCACACCCGCTATGGCGCTGAATTCGCGGACTAGTGTAGTACCCAGCTCACTGGCACCTGTTCGGCGCGAGACTTTTGTTGCAGCCTGAGTTGCATCCGTGCAAACATTCTGCTCACTGTTGTAAATATAGGTTTAAATTGACAAAGAGTTTCGTAGAGGTACTTAACCTCGACCGCCCAGCCCTGAACTGGAAGTTTTGGTATTGTATACAGATGTTCTGTGCAGGGGTAAATATTACAATATGTATATTATGTACTATATGATCATTTCGTTATTTGATAAATTTCCTATTAGATATTTAATAGATTTCTAAATTCTGCTTCTTTCTGCTCACTCTGCTCACAACTGTAATACTCACAGAACGTTCAGAAATGTCTCATTTTGTAGATTATGTTAGGGGAAACATATTTTGTCTCTTAAGGGACGCGAAAACGTGAAAGCTACGGTGAGCCGTTTCGAGATATGGACGATGGTGATATGCGTTGATGTAATGTGTGTTGAAGATGGCGTAAGTGCCGGGGTCTTCTCCAACTGTCATAATCTGCGGTTTTTTAACTGTTTGATGTAGGACTGAAAGATAATTGCATTTTCATCAGTAACAGCTTCGTGGGTTTTGTGTCGACGGCTTATAATAAATCATACAAAACTGTCGTCTATTCCTAATTATATTATACAGGTGTCCAGAAGCTTCCGTTAAAAAAATTCTCCAAATTTTGGGTTTATATTAATGGAGAATGGCAGATAGAGTTGTTACAAAAAAAATGTCTTTGAGAAAATTGAGTTAAAAAATCTCATCCGAGCGCGAAATTCAAACCGGCCGCTACGACACCAGGCAGTGGTATCGCCATGCCTACAGCGTGGGGCATTTTCTCATTTCTCCGCCTAAACGGTGACAACGTCGAGTAATTGTCTGCATCGCGTGGCGTATGCTAGAATACGTTAATAGTATCAAATGTTTTTGTGTTCTATTCAATGAATATTTTAAATGTATGTACAGAAAATCTAGCTTTGTTCAAAGTGATAGCCGCAGTACACGGTGGCGTATGATGAACATGATCCATCACTTATGAAAAATAATGAAACTCCTGGAAAGCCCGAATTACTATCTTTGGCACCTATTCGCATGAACTCGTATGAACTTCGTTATTTATTTCCACATAGACGATAGTCTCCTGTAGATTAAGTAACTTCTGTGTTACACTAAAAAGCATTTTGGAGATCAAATATTTGTTCATGAAATCACCGAGTTTATTGATTATCTCTGGGCGCAGAATATGAATTGATTCTCCGGCAGTCATTTTTTGAAGAGCAAGATTAACAATATCCAGCTTTTGACTTCTCGATAAATGACTGCTCGATTTATCTTCGAAATGATAGATAGCAATATTTACTCCTCAAGCACATTGCATCGTTCCTAAATAAAACCATCTGCCAGTACAGTAAAGAATTCATGAACTTCCTTTAAACCATTCGTCAAATTATTTTCGCTTAAGTTGAATGAGGTACACCAAGATCCACTTGTTGCTATCGCAAGGAATTCATTCCGATATTATTAATGAATTGTATTAATATGAACGAAAATATGTTTTTGTATTTTGACGAGATCCTCAATATCTAACGAATACTTGGATACTTCTGAAAATATATTGCTCAAATATATTTTCGTTCAATTTCTGCGGGCACTGAAAATTAGTACCACATATTTTTTTTTTATTTTCCCTAAGATCCTGGATGTCTAATGAAATCATAGTCACATTTCAATAGGCTTCATAGCTCTTTCTTCAGTTTCTGCGGATACTTGTAATCTTTATTTTGCTGTTCAATTCCAGTTATCCACATGTTATTAGTGATGTATCAGAAAAATGTTTGTAAAATCTTTGGAAGCAAAGTAAAGAAAACTGTACAAAATATTACATTTACAAAAAGTAAATAGCACAAGCAGGAATATTTTTAAACATGTTGTATAATCACACTTAAATACGTGTGTTTCTGGAGCTAGAAAACCACAGTATAACCAATTACTGTGCTTCAAATCGTTTCAATATGATATATATTCTTCTCACCATATTGTTTATTAATGAATTAAAATTATATATATTTAACGTCAAAAACAAAAAAAGTCTGTCGTAATAAGGGAAAGTGCCATGTGACGATGGGTTTCTTAACGTTCGCTCTCTCGACCGAATAGCACCGAGTTCCTCTCCCCGATTTCCCGATCCAACCTCATCACTACGTTTTCCCGCCACGTCACCTCCCTTAATAAGCCCTACCAGTTGCCCCGTTACATACTCCCCCCCCGTCTCACCACGAAGCCCCCGCCATGTTACTTTCGCCCCCGGATGACACCACTACGTTGCCCTACATGGCCCTTCGTAGCCCTAATTACATCTCCCAAAACACGTCGTCCGACCAGCCACGTTACCCACCTCCCACGCCTTCCCAGAGGTCATCCCGCTTCGGCGTTGCTCTCTTTACAATTACAAGACGATATAACCCAGTCATACTGTCCTCGCTTGATCGTCTTCTCTACGTCACCCCTGCTATGTTCTCATGGAAAGTTGGAACCGCCACGACGGCTCAAGACGTCACCTCTCCCCGTCTGCCTCTCCCCATCGCCTCACGCCGTCCCCACCCCTTCGTCGCCTCTTCTGCGTGGTCCGATCTACTTCTATCCGCCACGTCACCCCGCCATTCCGTCCCCTCCACGCCCCCACCACGTTGGGCCTGCGTCGTCTCTCCGCCACGTCGCCTGCACCTTGCAATCCCAACTTGTCGACCGCGTCTGGTCCTATTCTAGTCCTCCCTCCCTACGATTCCCGCCTCACTGTTGTTCCCGATCAGACCTTTGTCACTGTTCCCACCTTCCCAATTCTGGTTATCATCTTCTCCTGCCCAATACCCCTGCGTACACTCTTCTCCACTTTCCTCCCGATCCACACTCTCGTTCCCGCCCACACTTTTGCGCCCAGCCGTGACCTCATCCCCGCCTACAATACAATACTGCCCACAAACGCCCTCCTCCCCAACTTCCCTGAGTCTCGTCTCCTTCATGCCGGCCCCAGCATCTACCTCTGGTTCACACACCCAACGCCCACCTTCACTCGACTCATCCATTCCTTCATGCCCGTTCACATCTTCTTTCCGGCCTCCATCATCGTCTCTTCCGCCATCGCTGACGTCCCCACTGTTGCATCCCCTCGCCACCCCCGCGTGCCCCTGCCGTTCACGCCGCAGCCGCTCCCAGCGCTCTCCGACTGCCACCGCCGCCCTAACGAAGTTTCGCCCGTTGGCCGGAGCGCCTCCCCGAAATTATCTCATACATTTTGTATAGTTTTCTCTTCATGTTTTTCTCTCCGGCGCGGCGGGCAAGTGGAAAATGGGATGGGAGGGGCTTAAAACTTACCTACTGAGTGGAATGCACCGAA
This sequence comes from Gryllus bimaculatus, assembly GCA_017312745.1. Taxonomy (NCBI): domain Eukaryota; kingdom Metazoa; phylum Arthropoda; class Insecta; order Orthoptera; family Gryllidae; genus Gryllus; species Gryllus bimaculatus. The sequence continues at coordinate 685,021 of BOPP01000050.1, read as the reverse complement.
AGTGCTGGCCTCCCTTAAGGCGCGGGCCGGGGAACCTCTTGTTCCGGCGGGTTGAAGGAGGTCATTTTGACTACGTTTATTTTCGGCCTTCCTTCGTTTTCTCTGTGCATTTGCTGATGGTAGAGCTACTTCGTGGAAGACGTTGGCGTTCTTTATAAAAAAAATAGCCGGACTAATCCTCTAAACCACTCGAAATTGTGAGAACAGGCGACTGGCAATTTCAACACTCGCTTGAGTATTTTATTTTCCAATATTTTGATATTAATTATAATTAAATAATTTAGCTATAAATAATAATTTTAAATTATGAGATACTGTAGGTATTGGGGATGAGTAAAGTTTATTTTTACATTATGAACTCATCATCCATAATTTTAATTATCCGAGAAGAATTATTAATTAGTCTAAATTAAGCAACGCTATTTTTTGTTTTCCACGGCAATCAATACTCACAAGCGCGTTAACAATTAATAATAATTTTCATAGCTTAAATATACTTTTCGCGAAAGAATAATGAGATGATGCTAATGTGTAATGTTTCTCACTGCTTGGATGACGTGCCTCTTCCGTCCACATGCGTCAAAAAGTCTCAAGGTCAGCGTTGGTTGCACCGCCGCAAATACGAAACACTTGTCAGCGTATTAGAATCTATTATGAATGCCCTGAACCCGTCAACGCGCGAGAACGGTTAAGCAGTAATATACTGACTGTTACAGTTGTAATGTTTATTGTGCATGACCTTTAAAAATTAAAGTTTTTTAGCAACTTATTTGAACATAAGACACTGCGGTTTCAAAAATAATTTAAAAATAATTACAAAATTGTTGCAATCACGTTTAAAAATTGAAACAATAATGAAAGATCACGATTCGATAATAACGATGCTCTCGCGATCCATGAAGTCAGTGGCCACCAAGAAGGAAGAGAGTTATGTCTTTGGAGCCTAGATTGGGGCTGTGATGCCTCTTAAGTCTGCCTCACACGGAACCATTGGGCAGCACCACCGAGATTGCCGAGCCCCTTCACAATCAGCCATGGATCAGTACCACTGAGCGTGGGAAAGGAAGGCTTCTTACGTCACCTCTATGAGCGCCGGCAGCTCAAGGCACTCGGGCTTCCGAATCGCCTAGTGTGAAGGCTGCCGCTTGGAATTGTGTTCTGCTGGCGGTAGCGCGGAAATGCGTCTGCTGGTGGTGGCGAGAAAGCGTCACTAATGGCCACAGCTGCGCCACTGCGCCGATCCTGTGAATATCTCCGTTTAAACCAATGCTTTACCAGTAGCAGCGCCACTCGAAAACACTGAGTTGCGCCGCGTGAAGGGGATCTAACAAACGACAGATTACTAACTTGTCCTGTTGAACATCTTCTTATTGACAGATCTCCATTAAGCTCGATGGCATTGTAAGATCCGATCAAAATTTAAATGTATACTAATAAGTCGAAAAAACAATTCGTATTCACATCCATTGTGCTGAAAACAGCCTGCCGTCTTTGCCGACATTTAAAAAAATTTAATGTTGATAAACTCAAAGTTTACCACATTCTGGTACAAATGGTACCACATTCTGAGACAAGCACTTGAAACAATCGACCCGGGTCTTATCATTTTGGATTTTACATTCAACCTTACCTCGTTTACATCTCTTGTATTTCATCGTCGACAAAGGTGTCTTGTCGACAAAGGTGTCCTATGCAAACGACTCCACCATCTCCACGGTAGCAGATCTTGAGATCAGCGTCCGCTAATAAACGAAGTGTCTCCGTTTTCGTAGCCTATGCTGGGCGTGGACGTCTCGCTAATAAAGGTGAAGTTATTAACCTGGACGGTTGAAGAATTTCTCTATTGGAAATACCGACAAAATTGGATTCCTGCCAGTCTGATTTGATAAAATATTCAAAATTAAAAATGAACTTCAAAAAAGAAAAATATGACGATTCTTTCTCGTATTCTTTAGACTAAAATTCATCCTGACCTCATCACTGACACTCTCCTAGAAGTCTACAATTTACCGTTGGTAGTACTTTCTCAGGCAAATACTGCCAAGAGGCGACACGGGACTTCTATTCAATATTCTCTCCGGGTTGTCACTCGCACACCTTCATTTCCGACGAATTCCCAAAGGTCTGAAGGTCACGAGTCGCCCACTCCGCATGGGTCGTGCACCCCGAGGTCAGCGCCCGCCAATAAGAACCAAGGGCCTTCGTCTTCGGGATCTACACTGGGTATGGAAATCTCACCAACAAAGGAGAGGTTACTAACCTGCCATGTTGAAGAATTTCTGTATAGACAAATTTACAAATTTTAACAAACATTTTAACAAACATTTTAACAAACAACATTTTATTGACAAATTTTAACTACTGACAATAATATTTGATCAAATACTCAATGTGTAAATGAGTCAGAAAAAACACAAAATACGATTTGTTTTCATGTTTTTCGGACTGAAATTCATGCTGATCTCATTACTGTCTCCTAAAGGTCACAAATTTTTAGTTGGTATCACTTTCTCAGGCAAATACTGCCAATAGGCTACAGGGGACTTTGTATTCAACGTCCTTTCACTCTCTCTCTCTCTCCTCGGGTTGTCACTGCGCACAATCTTCATCGCCGACGAATTCCCAAAGGTTGTCAAGGTCAGCAGGTCGCCCACCCCCGCATTGGGTCGTGCATCCGAGGTCAGCGGCCAGGCCAATAAGGCCGAAGCGTTATTCCGTCTGCGGCCGGCCGTATTATTGGGCATTGGATCGCGTCTCTACTACTGCTAGCGTTCGCGCACAGTAAGGGGGGCGTGGGCGGCGCGCGGGGCGGGAGCCGGGGGGGGAGGGGGGCGCGCACGAGGCGGCAGCGCGCTACGCGCGATGTCCGCGCGACTGGCAAAGCGTTATTGCCGGAAGCGACGCCGATGACGTGTTCTTCGGGACGCCGCCCCGAGGCAGCCGGGGGCGCCCTTTACCGCTAATGCGCGGCCGAGAAGCCTCTGCCCGCGGCGTGCCCGAGAGCTGCTTAAAGTATGCGCCGGAAGCTGCGGCCAACAAAAGGCGATTTTCGAATCGCATGGGCAGGAAGCGGCGCGCGGTGCGGCGGGCCGGGCGGCTCTCAGCACATGCGCCGGACGCCAGCGAGGGGAGCAGCGGGGCGGGCGTGGCGGCGGGGCAGGTGGCAGGCAGGGTGCACGCTCGGTGAGCCAGCGTGTGGGCGAGGCGGAGCGGTCTCCAGCACAAGGTCCGCATCCGCCGAGAGGCAGGGTGGATTGACGCACGCAGAGGCACCAGCACGGACGTAACCTGTGGGCTGGCCTAGCAATAGGTGGAGAGAATGGGTGCGGGCGTGGGGCGCTGCGGGTGGGCGGTGGGCGGGGCGGGCGTGGGCGGCAGCGGGCGGGCGGGCCGAAGTGCGGCGGGGCGTGGGCGGCGGGGGCCGTGGGCGCGGGCGGTGCGGGCGTGGGCGGGCGTTGGCGCGGGCGTGGGGCGGCAGGTTCTGGGCGCGCAGGTCGGGGTCGTTGCGTGGGCAGCGGGTCGTGCGGAGGCGAGGCCGTGGGCCGGTCGGGAGCGCGGTCGTGGCGCGGCGGGCGTGGGCGCGGGCGTGGGCGCCGAGGCTAGTGGCGCGAGCGTCGCGGGCTGCTGCTGGGCAGCCTGGCGTGGGCGCGCGTGGGCCGGTGCCCGCTGTTCGCTGGGCTGCGCCCTGGCGGCTGGCTGGGCGCTGGCACGTGGGCGCCTGGCCGTGGGCGCCTGGCGTGCTGCAGACGGTGACGAGGCGGTGTCGGGATGGGCCGTCGCACGGGTCGAGAGACGGGAGCTGGTGTCGAGGCAGTGTTGAGGACAGAGGCGCGGGTGGCGACGGCATCTGCGTAGTGGTAGCTTTGGGCGATGTCGACGGGCGAACTACGGAAGGAGCGACGGCGGAGGTGGCGGAGTTGAGAGCTGCGGCGAGGGCGCGGCGCCGGAAGTGGCTAGGAGCGGATGTGACGCAGCGCGGAGGATGGGGAGGCCGAGTAGAGCACTTGCAAGAGGAAATTATGAGACCGGCGGCGGTGAGTTGCGCGGCAAAGAGGTGCATCCAGTGGCAGACGACGTGATATTGAAACCTGAGATATCTCATGAGCAAACCCTTCCCGAAACCCCATGAGCGAAGAACAGCTTTGGATATCAATCCATGGTTATCTGAGTAGTTGTTTGATTGAGTGTAGTTTAATAGGCAATGAAGGTCAAACATGTAGGCTGAGAGGCAGGAAGTGGGAAAAAGGAGTTACGGAAGGTAGAAGAGAAGAATGAAAAGAAGGTAGAAGAAGGAGAGGAAGAAAGAAAGAAACAAACTGAAAATGGTGAAATATAGAAAGAAAACCTGACTCGACTCACTAAGTCATGGAACGTTTTAAAGAAGAAATTAGGAAAATGAATAAATATAAAAGAGGAAGTAATAAAATATTACAATGCGCGGTTAATGTCGACAAAGAGAAGTTACGCTATGATAATGAACTGCGGTTACGATAAAAGCTGATTTAGATGTGTAAGCGAATTTCATGAAAATTCGAAATAAATGGGGCGTAATAAATGATGCAAGAGATATGATGGTATGTTAGAAATGGGAGGCATATGCGATGCATCTTGTGTACAAGTCAAAAATATGATGATGAAATGGGAGAGAAGTGTGCCTGGGATGTACTTTAAAGAATGAGAAAATGGAATAATAAGATGATGTTCCCATATTGCAGCGATCATTCACAGAAACAAGAATCCCCATGACACGATGTGAAGATACTAAAGAAGTTATGGAGTCATTAAAAATGTATCTAATTCAGAAACATTATACCCAATGTTTAAAAAACTATTAACAATGTTATACTAAACAGTGAACTAAGTGGGCAATAAACTGTAGTGCTGATAAAAGATCTGTAGATATGATTACGCCGAAATTCTTTGGTAATTAAAGTCGAGACCTTGAGGTATTTCATATTGAAGATGAAAGAATAATATGTCGCGATAGTAAAAAATGATTTATGAAACATAATTATACAACACATTCCAACAAAAGCCTAAGTACTTTGTAACTGCCTCTCTGCCTTGTATTTTGTACAGTTGTTCCCAACATCAGATATTGGTAGTTATTAAGTCTACAAACACACACACAAAAATTCAATTACAATAATTAAATGGTAAAATTCATTGTTGTTCACATTGTTATTAATATATATTCTGAATGAACGTGGTCAAAACATGAAAGGAAATCGAAAAGTGGTAAATTCTGTTCATAACTATTTGTATAAATCAATCATTTAAGCCCTTTAATATTCTATATTGTTTTTTTTTACATTTTACCTATTGTAGTTTTGTAGGCTTTGTTTCTGTTAATGTCTGAAGATGGGGAAACTCCGCAAAACGAATTCATTTTTTGATGAAATGTTTAATATTTTTATTAAATTAAACTTTATACAATTGAGTTAAATGTTTTCAATACCCCAAATAAACGATAGCCACGTGCAGCAAAAAAAATTGTATATTTATTGGATATAACAGACACATTTTGTAAGCATAGAGACTAAATGACATTAAATCGATTTGCGGAGTGATTTCTGCATTACTCTTTTTTCTTACGGTTGTACCTTGTTTTCATTCTCGAACAGCCAAATCTGACAGTTTCTGTGTTTTAGAGCAAATAATACACTTCCATTCATCACCTAAATAAAAGCTGAAAGACCCACGCCGACAGATACTGGAACGAAATATTCTTACCGCTCTCAGCCGAAAACTCACGAAAAGAAATAGTGACGGGTGAAAGGAAAAGCGAGGCAGAAAAAGTGAGTTAGTTAGACGAAGGTAGGACGAAGGGCGGGCAGATGATGTGGGTCTGACGAGGGGGCGCGGGAGGACCAGGATATTGCTGAGTAGGTCGACACTGGGCTGTGGTCCCGATTAGGAAAAAATGCGGACAATTTGTACTTTCTCGCATACCACGTACGTAGTAATAATAAAATATTGTAATTGCTGTAATAACTGCAATTACTAGTCAGAATAACTAGTATTGCTGGTCAGTGTTACTGAAAAAATGATAATTTTTGCTCCTGTCTTTTGAAAATCACTTCCCAGAATACGTTGTGTGTATAGTCAGAATCGACATTTTGTGGCTTCTAGATGCCGAAAAATTGTTTTCAAGCAAAACTTCCGCCGTCTGACCGACAGTCTGTAATCTGTCTGAGCAATGCTATATGGTAAACCGTAGGCAGGATTTTCATCATAACTTATTTTCTTTATATTTTCTCTTACTTTTCACTTATAACGATTCTTTCTGGCCATAGATTGATTCCAGACAATTGTGTTGACAAAAGAACGATACTCTTTACATGACATTTTTATTTACACTTAAATGCTTTCACTACAAGTACTTTTTAATAGTATGTAAAACATATGATCAAATTTCTTCTTTTGTCAACGCAATAATTATTTGTAAACAGCTGATGGCCGGAAATAATCGTTAAAATTTATCGGTCCTCAACTAACGATCTCACTAATGCCGCTGTCTCGTGAATTACAATCGCATATTTATATATTGGGAGTACTACGCCTGAAGTCGCAACTAGATCTGCTCAAAAAGACTTCAAAATTTGCATTAATATGTTTTTCGAATAGCGCAGAGGACGCTTATAAAAGAACTCAAAACCGAATTTTGTTGACTTCACTGAAATTTCGAAAATTACATTAGTTAAAATTCTTCTGAGTCTTCTTTCAACTACATAGTGAAGTTAGATTTTTCTTTTATACTTTTTTCAGAATTTGATTATTGAATAAAGTCATATACATTTTTTGAAAAATACGACTTGTTTTTTTTGCGTAATTTTGTGTTAAACTTTTAAAAACAATATTTGCTCAAAAACGGTTCCAAAATTTTCTTCACTTATTTCTTAGCACTCCTGTTAGGAAATTAGGACTTGTCTTCATTGTTTATTCATTGAAATGTATTGTTTTGGGCTTTTTTGACTGTTTTTTGACTAAAGAAATAAATCTAAATATGCCTATTGCAGTCTAATTCGGAGTATGCTTACCGCATAGAGGTCATCGCAATAGAAAAAAAATGATTACCGTAACATTAACACAACACATGGGCGAAATGGATTGACATGGCTGTCGTTTTGCTATTGAGAAGGATACCCAAATTATGTAGTTGTTAGTTTCCATGATTTCATTCAAGAAATAATGTACGCTACGCAACTCTGACGAGAGATCATCAATGTTAAATACAAATGTTTATAAATATGAGTAGTTTTCGCTTGAAGTGAAAATAGGTGAATAATATTTTCTCAATAGAAATCACGTCGCGTGTACTATTTTAAAAAAATGAGACTTGTGTCTTTAGTTGGGTGGTATATAATTTTTTAAGACATTTCACATATCCTCAAAACAGAACTAATTAAACATCCGTAAAAGTATATTTAGAATCCTCAAAACCGATATGTAATGCAAATTAACTGTTAGCTAAATTGATCAACATCGACTAAATGCTTATTGGCTTACAGACGTTTCTGAACACATGAAGCCATACGAGTCAAAACATCATCTCACAAGCTTGAAGCAATTCATATAGTTAAGTTTTAAATATCTTAAATGAACATTATAAACAATATTTCATTAGATTTTTCTAATATTTTATATCTGTAAAAAATAGTTGTTAAATATGAATGTATCAAATTTAAATGCAAGCGTTCGCCATCATAACGTTCCGGGCTGCAAGTCTTCATTTTATGAAAGAAAGAATTTTTGTCCGCGTTGCCCCCGAACCGGAGCTGTAGTGCGGCAGCGCGAGCGGCTGCCCGTGAGCACGGCGGGGGGGCGGAGCGAGGGGAGGGGATGGGTCACCCGGAGAGCGCCGCGCAATGAAGAATCCGGGGGCGCGAGCGGGGGAGGGGCGGCGGGCGGAGAGGAGAGGAGAGAGGCGGGGACGAAAGGCGACGACCGTCGCCGACGGAAAGTCTCCTCGTGGAGCAGGAGGGGCGATCCGCGCCGAGCGGTGCATCGCTTAGCACGCGGCCTCGCGAACCTATGAAACGGGTGGAGGGAGGAGGAGAGGGGGCAGGGAGCGGGTTAAAAAGAGACAGACAGACGGGGGGAGAGGCAGATCGTCCTCGTGATTTACAGGCGGTTGTTGAAAGAGTGGCAAGAAAGGAGATGGCTGGAGTAGCACAAAAGGAATTGAACTTTAAAGGGATGGAAGAGAACGCGGAATAGTAAGCATTTGAAGAAATGAAATCGCAGATATAAAGACAAATAAACCATATTAGACAGGGGATTGCCAAGTAAATGGTATCTTTCCATTAACAAAATATGGAATCAGAAACAAATTGTTAGTAAAATGGGAAGAATGTGAACTTGGCAATGTTATGAAGCAGATGTACTTTCCTCCACTTTAAAGATATTCGCTAGAGGAATGAAATACAAAGTAAATGTTTTATTGGTGCACAAAAGTAGCAAAAGAGTCGTGAAAATTAGTACGCTTAATATATCACACAAGTAATTAGTAAAACTTTACGTCAGATAAACATACGTAAATACAAATATTGTTAATAATTCTAGTCTATTCACTATCAAGAATAGTATTTAAATATATTATAAAACAATTGAAAATTGACGCATTCATGTAATCTTAGGTATAATTCAAATACGTGAATTGTTATTTCTATTTATTCACTCTTGTAGATATTCGAATATAAAACCCCACATCCTCTTGAATGTAGCGAACAGAAATATATTATGTCAAAATATCGTAATTGTCATATCGGAAACGGTGAAGAAAACATTTTGGGGTTTGAATATGTAAATTTGGGCGGAGGAAATGTGCTAAAAATGACATTGTGTTAAATATAAACACGATGGAAGAAAATATAATATGTAACGGCGGTGTACAGAAAACAAAAGCTGCAACATAAAAACTATAGGTGAGGGAGAGAAATCGTCGAAAGCATGCAAATCTTGCGAATAGCAAAATGTAAAAGTTTGAAATACTGGAAAAACTATAATAGCGAGTGAACAGTAGATGTGTGAAGCAAACAGGCGTAAAAAAACGTGAAGGGGTAAAAAGTGAAAGAGGGAAAACTAAACAGATAAAGACAGTCACGTCTAGGCAACCTGCTAAGGGAGACAGAAAGGGAGAGAGCGGGAGAGATAGGGAGGGAAAGCGAGACAGAGAGCAGGACAGCCTGTGCCGAGACCTACTAGAGGAACAGATTGGGAAAATTCGCGAGCAGAAAAACTAAAGAAAGACAGATAAGTATATAAGTAGGAGGGAAAGTCATCCTGAGATGAGAGAGAAAGTAAGTAATGGAGGGAAAAAGAGAGAGGCGCCAGGGGAGCTTGCTTCGAGAAATACGGGAACAGAGCGGGGAAAGCAAAGGAAGGAGACCTAAAAAGACAGACAGAGAGAGAGAGAGAGAGAGAGAGAGAGAGAGAGAGAGAGAGAGAGAGAGAGAGAGAGGCAGGGCAAGTCAGCTTGCTTCCAGCTTGGGCGCAACGTGCTACGTCGAGTGCTGGAGAAACTTATTTCATTTTCTTCTGAAGGAAATGCCCCACTCTCGCAGAGCCTATACGGGCTGCTAGTGGCGTCTCGCAGGGCCGGAACTAATATTAAAAATACTGAAACACTCCTGGAACTGCAGCAGCGTATTCTATCAGCCCTCCGGGCGCGCCCCGCTCCGGTGGCCTTCTGTGCAACTCGGGCCCAACTTCGGCGAGACTGTTAAGTTGTGTACGGCAATTAACTTGTATGGGGCTGTTTGAGTATATAGTCCGGTTGACTTAGCCTCATATGTGGCGTAGTTTGAGAACAAGATGTGTTGTGTTTGGAACAGCGGTATTTCACTTCGCAAAAGCACCTCGTGGAGAGTGCGTTAGTGTGGTAGACGTCATCGCTACAATCTCACAATTCATGCAGTTATCTTTGGGAAGCTACTTGTTACCCTACATTTATAGCTCGACATTCTATGTAGCCAGTAAATATATTTACAATATCCTAAAATTAATATTCATGTGTGCCTTAAAATATAGTTAATAGCTAGCAATATGCTTCTTGGTGGGTTCAAAACGCATGGCAATGTCAAAACTTTTCCCCTAATGGCGGTATACATGCCATAGAGGATTTTGTTTTCTTTGAATTCTGCTACAAAATAGCCTTGAACTATTGTTTTCTGTCAGTTTTCTTCCTTGGTTGCAAGCGTTCAAAGTATTGATATTGATTTATACTTATCGAAAACTTTTCCTCTGCCACTCTGCTCTTTACACAGAGGACGGAGACGCAAGTAGACTAGTAAATATTTGAACAGTTGATTTGCTTCACCAAGATTAATACTAGCATGTTTCTTCGGTATATAAGATGTCATTGTCAAACCTAAGGATGCACATTGCTAGATCAGAAAACTCGTTAATAACGATTGCACGTGAGCCTTGGTTTACAGAGAATAATAAATATTTTCTTGTAATTTCAAGAATTTCTAAATAAGTAAACCAAAAATATTTTTGAAAGAGGACACGTATACTTTTTTTATGTATTAATTAAATGGAGTGAAATTGAATAGAAGCATGAGTGACAAAATCCCCTTGCAAGAATATTCTCAGAGAACAAATCTGTTGGTTTAACTATTTATTTGTTCTTTATTACGATAGCCGAATTTGGGCAATGCCTACACTGCCATGCCTACACTTATTTCATCTTCAATGCTAACCAACATTGTTAAATAGAAAATGACGATGATGGTGGAAACGATATGTATGTCTGTGTTTCAGCTTGTTAATCTTGAATGTTTCTCTATGGTATGTAGCTTAACGAACACTGTTAAAAGACTATTTTAATTTTTGTAATAAACTGCGGACATCGGTGTAACTTTATTAAACATATCAAAAATGTGATGTTTTTGTAAGGGGTGAAAATCTTGCCAAACTGAACAAAAATAAAATTATGATAGATTATAAGAATGTTAATGTTACCAACCATTGCATTCCAAACTGGCACGATTTTTATCATACGTAATATATCGAGAAATACTCAAAATATTTATTTATTCATTTAAAATTTAGGCAAATGTGTAATAATATTTGTTTCGTCGAAAATATTTAATTTCATTCTACTTATTAAATTTTTATTTTTATGTGATACTCAATTTGGTATATGGAAACTATGGGGTACACCTTAAATTTCTACTAAACGTTCAATGCTGAAGATTATGCGAGGGTATGGCAGTTTATACTTGGCCTCTACTTTAATTCATAGACAGAAATATTAAGTTTTTCGATGGCCGATTCAAATTAAAAATTCTACTCCATAGCTACTTCCCCTCCTTTCCAACCATTATGTCCCCTATGCTAAGTATTCGACCTCACGTGATCCGCGTTCCACCTTGCAGTTTCAACGCAGGAGCTACACCTCTGTCTATTATGACGTACTGCCCATGAGCAGAATAATTTGAGAGTTTATTCCATTGCCACACCGCCCTGTGATTGCTCCGATACAATACTTTTCAACTGGGAGTTTCTCAAGACTTTTTATTAAAGTCAGTTCTATCAGTGATTTTTGTAAATCAGAGTTATATAGTTTTTTTTAATTCTGTCAATTTTCTTAAATGTAGTTACTTATTGATTTTGTCACTTTAATTGCAGCCTGAAGATGATGATAATTATTGCCGAAACGATGCTATTTAAAAAGTTAACTATATATTATATATCTTATTAAATTGGATACAAATTTTATTATTATTACTTTGATGTAAATTTTTTTATCCAAAATGTGAATATTTCTGTCTGTAAAATGAAGGCCATTTGTAATCTGAGGAAATTGGGACATCTAGAGGCAGAAAGAAAAATAAAACAATAGGGAAAAGTATATGTATGTAACTGAAAGTCTGAGCGTTAATAATGACAATTGGTGATGTGTTGCAGCTTCGACGTGCGCGGCCGGCAGTACGGCCAGGCCAAGATGTGGTCGTCCCCGAAGGCGTTTGGCAAGCGCGCCTACTTCCGCACGGCGTCGACGCCCGCGCAGCTGCTGGTGGAGGACGTGAAGCTGGCGGACGAGGGTGTGTACCGCTGCCGCGTCGACTTCCGAAACTCGCCCACGCGCAACCAGAAGATCAACCTCACAGTGATTGGTGAGTACCCACATATTACATCCATTGTACTGCCTGTGTAGCCAATTGGAAACAATAATCTCTTGAAATAAATAAAATTAGTGTCGGTCTGCGATATCAAAATAACCTCGCCGTCAATAAAGAAGATCAACCTCACCGTCATGGGTGAGTACCCACGTACTGCCATTGTATCGTCGATGTTGCCAATTGGAAACAACCAGCGCTAGAAATAAAATTGGATTGTCTGCCTGTGATTTCAAAATAGGGAGTTTTTGGTCGCCGTAGCGGGCAGCACAATCGCTCTTCTGCGCATGCGCATATAAACTAAAGTGATGCAAAACTCGAACTGCGCATGCGCAGATGATCGATAGTACTTTATCGTTCGTGGGTGCACGAAATCCGTAATGACCGCCATTACATAACCCCTTAGGGGCACCGTTAGCTGGCCGGCAAAGGCGAGTAATCGACACAAAAATTCGAAATACATGCACATACAGTACAAAATATTAGAAATGTGCATGTAAATGTGTGTGTAAGTAAGCGATGTGGATAGGAAGAAGAGAAAGAAAAAGGAAAGATTGTGCGCGGTCCGAAACCGTTTCTTAAGGTACTCCTCCAGTATTCGCATGGTATTGATAAGAGAAACCACGGTAAACTGCCGATCAGAGCAGCCAACAGTTATAATTCTCCTCCAGACAGCGGGTGAATTCGACATATCTATTGTGGGTCGAAAATCCGCCTCTATCCGTCGGGATCCGAACCCTAGGACCTCCCGATCGCAGTGGCAATGTTGGCTCTGAGCTACATTCGGCCGGTCCCTCCTCTTGTTCTTCCGACGCAAGGTACACCACCGCACGTCTCCATCTCCATCTGTATGTTCGACGCTGTCCTCAATTGTCAGATTACAGGGCTGGCCGCCTCGCGCATTACGTCCGCAGAGACTGTGTGTAAGCTCTCCAGAGATCCGCGGTGCGCAATGACCGCCCCTTCGGAACAGCCGCCCGCCCGTCAGGCGTGTTCGGAGGGTGTTCGCCCACGCGGGGCCTCGTCTGCCTAGCAATGAGGTCTTGGGGGCGTTGACGGCGGCCGCGACTGTGGCGAACGCCCGTTCTCACTGACCAAAGTCAAAATATTAGCAATAAATATTTATCACTCTCTACAACAGTGTGTGTAATATTTTGAATCTAACAACACTTCTCCCAAAACTACACTTCTATCGACAAACAATTTTAATTTCACCAAAACGCTTCCAACATTTCCAAATAATTCCAATATTATCAAATGATATCAGTATCATAAAAAATAGCAATTGTATGGTGTAGTCCGCAGCGTAGTGTCCAATGCACTCCGTCTAGAGAGGTTCAAACCCCAGACGCGTATTGCGGAAATAAGCGATTTTACAGTAAGTTTTCTCCGGGCTTTCCCACTACCCCTAATTCGCATACGATTATTGTTCTGTCAACTTGATCATGTAATATCGTTAACGATTTCTCTGATTCGCGACTACCCTCTGCCACCCCCATTGGCACGAATGATTACGTCACGGCTGAAATGACGGCAACATACCTTCCGAGTGACGACGCCCAAACTGCCAAAAACATCAAACTGATATGGCCGCATGTTCGAAGGTGATACATAATGCCTAAATCATTACCATATATCTAACCAGGAGACTTGGGTGCTCCTAAAGGCACTAAGATTTGAAAAATTTTGACGTCAGAATTAGTCGTGAAACGAGATCCGAGAAAGGAACGAAGAAGTCACTCTCAAAGCTGTTAACTAGAGAAGTCAAAGGACCATAGAGAACTTCATGCGAGAAATTTCGCCGATTGGCTAGAAAAATAAAACATTTAGCGTCAAACCGGCTCAAATACTCCAACCATGAAATGTCTAACGTACCAGTAAGTGCAACTTTCAAATATTTCTGTTGCGCTAAACAAACAGCTCAATAGAGCAACATCGTTTCGCAAGAGGCATCAACATTTTACAACACATTGCATAGAACTTTTGCGAAACATACATAGAATATATTTATTTCCATTCATTACTCCTGTAACTCTGATGGTTTAGAAGAAATATATAAATTAAAAAATAAAGTGAATGTGACACATGAAGCTTATTTTTATAATTCAGTTCCTATTAACATTATCGTGCGGAAATGGCAACTATTGGCACCAGAGCTTAAAAATTATTCTAATATGCTTATATAAATTTAATGATTTATTTAAGTCTAAAACAGTAAAACCTGTTTTTACCTTATGGCCAAGTACTATAAGATGCAATTTTTCTTGAGATTCAGAATATCTTCCATAATGTACTTTGGACTCCAATTGAGAGCGTAAAATTCTTATAAGAGTTTGAAAGTACAGCATGATAATTCTTAAAATCGTAATTATTGTGATGCTATAACTGGGATTCTGTCACTTATACTGTGTGATTTTCAAATATTCATTTTATGGTTCATGAAATGACTGACAGCGATGAAATTTTTATGTAACTTACGAAACCACCTTAAACCAAACAGTTCATTCCCTGAAAACGTTTCGGTGTAGGTTTTGAGTTCGGTCCCGCTAGAATAGTTCCCCGTCCCAGTGTGTGGAGGCAGCGTCCGTGCCTGGGGGTGACGGCACGTCCGCACACACTACCTGTCCACTTTCCGAAGACCGCTCACGCACCGCAGCCCTGCATGGCACTGCGCGAATACATATGTACGGGGTACTTCCTACGCGCAAACACACTGAACCCATGTGTGCGTTCGCGATGTACACAGAGATGATCACACACGCACGAAGTACTCAAACACATAATATGCGAGTACTGTGTAAGTACGTGTTTATGGATGCGTGTTCTCATAAATGGAAGGGTTGATGGGTATTTCGGCTGATTTTCTCCTCCGTGTGGTAGCGGCGCTCGTATTTTCAACAGAATTACAGCGTTGCCGCAGTCCTCTATGATATCGCATGAATGATAAGAACGATCGATAAATAATTGAACAATAATTATTCCATTGTGTGGACACAAATTGCTGAAGTTGAAATTGCTGAAGTTTGCGGAGAATCATGGGTATAATATGTGAACTGGTCGAAACCATAAAACTCAGTTAAGACATTAACTGGGTAGAATACTTGATAACGTAAGTCAAAGCTTTGAGATAAAATGTATTTTTGGATTAGCCAAACCTGTACCTGTGTTTTGAAGAGTTTTTATTACGAAGCTTAACAAACAAAGTTGAGAATTGACCTTTCTTCTCTTTTGTTTTATTTCAGAACATTCCTTGATGTGTTCGTCAGTTTTTTCGTATGTCCTGTTTTTTACAGTAACTATTCTACATTACAATAGTTTGTTACTGTTAAGTACTAGATATTCGTCATTAGTTCGTACAATTTTACGTACCTTAACAAAATAATTTTTCAATATAAATTCATATTTTATTTTTTTCCGGAATTTTATCATTACTTATTTTGAAATAAATATTACCATCAAAAGACACCATCAATGATCATTCCTACAACAAATTATTTTTATGTGTTCAGGAATTTGCACAACTAGTAATTTCACTAAATGACATATAAATGAAATATATTAATTCATTTGTGGATAAGCTGGCAGTAAATATCAAAAATGGAGTAATTGGAATTTATAAATGTAAATTCGTAAATAACTTGTCTCGGACAGTCCATATAGATCTTTCAAATACTTCAGAGGACGCTGAAATAATGCATTTAAACGTTCGAAATGTTATGCTAAATACTTCATTCAATTTCATTAATTAGAAAATCTATTAGATTAAAAAATAGTTTACCTTTTTTAAACAAGACATTGCAAAGTATCGTTACATTGGGTATTAACTATGAACATTGTAATCATTGTTTTATCAACGAGAATTTCCAGCTCCTATAAACATAATCTTTAGCAGTATTGCAATATTTCTAACGTGTGAAAAAGATGTATGAAATAAAACATGTTTCCCAAAATCTGAGAGACAAAGCGTATTAAAGATGTATTCTTGACTTCTCGTAAACGCCGCAAAGTATGCAAGAACTTTTACATTGCTTAAGTGTCCCATTGAGATAAAGTGACATTAGCCCTTTTAATCGATAAAAGTTCATCCCAGCAAGAAAAATTTTCCTCGAGCTGTACGTACTAAATTCGAAATAGCCTCGAAATATTGGGCGGCATTTTTGAGAAATTGCTACGTAGGAAATTTGGCGCATTCATAGGAACTAGTAATCAAACCTCATTCAAACCCCATTTCTTTCAACACCAATAAATTTAGGTGATGGGGAGATAAAATTTTCCACATTTAAATTACATAAAATAAAATGTTAGAGTACTTTATAACATTTTATACGGAAATAAAGAAAGTTATTTGAACTTTCATGCGTTATGTCAGTATCAGCCGTGATAATTTCTTTCTTCACTAATTTAGATCTTAGGTGTAATTGTTGAGCTATTTTCTATTCACCGCTGTAGTGTTAGTTATATCACGACTACGATAATTTCGTCACGCGATAAAATTCAATACAGCCGCCACCGATGTCTGCAATAGCAGCAACACCTATGACGAGTACGAAGGGCTCCGTTCACCCTAACGCGGCTAAGTCCCACGCAGCGCCGCGTCCCGGCTCAGCCGCTTGCGCGGAGATCGGCGTTGCGATGCGAAAAGACTCTTTTGCATCACGAAGGCGTTCGGAGCGCGTGTCGGGAGCCCCGGCAACGAGACCGCTCCGCCTCCGCCTCCGCCCTGGCTCCGCTCCGCCCC
>BOPP01000050.1:625041-635553 GCA_017312745.1 Gryllus bimaculatus | reverse complement strand
GGTGCGGACGTGTGGGTGAGCCGAGGCGTGCAGGACGCATTCATACCGCCGCTAAACGTTCGAGGTGATGGAGGCGATTGCCTGATGCCTGCGACGGTGTCCTCGGAGCACGTTTGTTTACTTCATCCGCCTTTTTGCAACCGTTGTGTAAAATGAGTAGAGTTCTGTGGGCTTGTATAAAATAGGAAGGGTGACTGAATGAGATAAATATAACTAGAGCACTGAAAAATAAAGAATCCGGATAAGGAGATGAAAATGCCACCAAACAAAATCGATAATCTTGATGCTCATCTGCAAGATATTTAAAAATGATGGAGAAAAAAATCATCTTTCTACGGCAATCTATTGCAAAGATACGAGAAACGTGTTTTATTTTTTTCTCGGCTTCTTTTGGATGTATCGGGGTATAAAAAATTGCAGTGGTAGGCCAAAATATTTTAATTTCAATGTATATTTGTCAACCAATTTTGATGCCAAATTCGAACAGAAATACATTAATAAATGATTGAAATTGATATTTGACGTATTAACGGGTTACTCACCACTAGAATGTGTTTTATAACATTTTTTTTCTTTAGATTTTTAAACAATGTGCACGATAGTGAAACAAATTATAACCACTTTTATCAGTTTAAAAAAATTGAAATTCGCGCCGAAATGTGAAAACTGAACTACAGGATTGGAGATTCGTTTTTTTCTCAGTGAAATCTGTTTTTCAAAAACAGATGTTGAAAAAAGGTCAGATAGCTTTTTCGAATATGTGAGTCGTTTACGCGTGAAATGTATGCAATTTGCAAGTATTTTTTAAAAACGGCTTCATATTTTCGTATGTATCAAAAAACTATAGAAACTGGTCCCATTATTTTTGCGATTTTCTGAGTTTCGAAAATTACAAAAAGAATATCCAAATATTGAGAATAGATATTTTTCTGAAATGTAGTATGGGATACAAAGTTAAAAAATTTCATTTACATTTGCTTAAAATACGAGTAAGTTTTTTCTGTCTCCTTGACGTTAATGCAATTTGTAAAACAATTTTTCCTAAAATATTTCTCCATTTTTTCACGGATAGAGAAAAGGACGCTTTAAGTATGTTGCAGGTCTTGTTTTTGTTAAACTCTCCGAAATTTTGAAAATTGGAACGTTGGTAATAAAACGAGAATATATGTGCTGTAGAAGATGTACTACATGTATTTGATCCTAGACGTTCTGTGAAATCAACAGCAATATCAATACCATTATTTTAATATATTTAAAATTTTCGTTAAAGTAAATCGTAAGTATTTCACAAATCTCTATGTTTGTACACATTTCATGGTAGTTTCAGTTTTTCTGGAGGAATATTTGTATTTTGGATTTACAGAGCCACACATGTTTTGTGCTCAAAATTCTCTGAACTTATGATAATGTGCTCTACAATCGAAATAAGTATATAATTTGTTCGTATTATATCATTTAGTTTTATCATGATAATATCTTCATTAGAGCTGCAATTTACATTTACTTACTACTCTTCCCCTTATTATTAAATTAAATTATCTTGCGTTGAATGCTATGTATTTCGATAGTTATGTCCTGGTAGATACTTTGTCATTGCAGTTTTAAGAGTTAATATGGTACCATCGTACAGTAAAAATACCGTAATGCACTAAAAAAATACTATTTACTCATTCCAATTGTTTGCCAATTAATCATTGGATCCCACAGGGTTCTATTTTAGTACTCATACTCTTTTCTTATACATAAACGATTTGTACTTGATCATTAGAAAGGAATGAACAGTTCTGTTGTGGATAACGTGAAAAATATAAAATAAATATTTGATGATTGCAAATAAATATATGATGAATGTAAAACAAAAGTGTCTTAAAAGTTTTTGATTAAATGAGATAAGATGTAGATATTAAAATAACATATGTTCTGATTTTAAGATATTTTGGTATATTCTGTTCCATCAACTTTATATCTTGTACTTATTACTTCATTTTTCACTTAAACCATTAATAATTTGGCAACTTAAATAATTTTAAATCTCTGTATTTTGTGTTTCCTTTTTTATAATTTGTATTCAATAATTTCATGCAAGTTTGTGATTTTCAATCTTAGGTCAAGATATGTCCAAAAACTAATTTATGTAAACACCTGATGATTCATGACACATACTCTCGAAACGCTTTGTGAATTGAAGATTTATGAAATACCTTTTGATTGACAAAAATATGAGGATATGTTTTATTGTAAATAAATTAAATATTTCAACGGAAACATTCCTTACGAACGTTCATAACAAATATTTGGTGGTGGAAGCACTCTTCCTTGGGGCACTGCTATCACATGAGAGCTGCAGTGTCGTAAGTAGTGACGCTGCGTGTGTGAGAGAGATGTCGGTTGG
This sequence comes from Gryllus bimaculatus, assembly GCA_017312745.1. Lineage (NCBI taxonomy): Eukaryota > Metazoa > Arthropoda > Insecta > Orthoptera > Gryllidae > Gryllus > Gryllus bimaculatus. The sequence continues at coordinate 633,161 of BOPP01000050.1, read as the reverse complement.
TGCGCGCAGTATTAGAATAGGCAGAAAAACACGATAAAATATTTACGTTCTTCGATATCAAAACTGTTCCAATGTTTTTGGACTTTCCTCGAGTTCCTGAGTATTAAACAAAACCATAGATACCTCTCACAGAACTCTAGGCGACGTAGTGTTCTCTCAGTTATTGGGCGCATTGGAAATTTGTAAAATAGATTTGCATAATTCCAGAAGACAAACGTTTTCATTTAACTTCGTCTCTGAAATCTAGTCTTGGGTCTTTTACATATTTGTCATATAAATGTTTCCTTCGGTAAACGCGACACCTTTCACAGGATGTTGGAGTATTCAATTTGCGTTTTCCATACAACTGATATGGGAGAGAATTTAAAAAGAGCAGGATACCGTAGCGGGAGGATTTATATTATGAAACATTGTTTCATCTCCGATTCATAACTTTTTTATTGTGTTTTGGCTGATACAATAATTTACAGCAAATTACTTAAATAATAATTTGCATAAATTACAAAATAACAAAGTGAATAATAAATTGCATCAAAATAACAATTGGAAACGTAATAACCAATGAAATAAAATTACCAATGAAAACGATCTCCACATTAAAGACCGTGAGATAGCTCGAAACCAATAGAGAGTTGATGAAAAGTCAGTGATTACTGAAAATATTATATCGAAAAAGAGCGTACAAGATAATAACGCAAAAAACAATTGAATATTTTATTTGTTTCTATAAATTAATAACCCAGAAATTAACAAACGGCGTTGCAAATATAAAACATTAACTTTTGCTTTCTCATTATTCATTTAAATTATGAGCTACACTAGAAAAATGTCTTAACGTGTCCGCAATTTATATAACCAAATATTATATATTAGTACGAGTATTTCCGCCAATAAAAAAATGAATAGTTTTAGTATCCAGAGTGGTTTCCAATTTCCACGCGATGTATGTACGTTTGAAATGAATTTCAAGTCAGGCGAGATGATTTACTTTCTGTACACTTTACGAATAGTTCATGCACATTTCATTTCATTAACGTTTCTCTGCGGCATCTTTTGAGAAAGGCATACTTTTTCTTTAACTAGTTTGCTGCAACCATATTATTTTCACGCTTATACTTTAAACTCAATGTTCTTGTGATTTGTGAAATCTGTGCTTTGTACTATAATAATTTCATAATTTTTCTACTACAATATCATCTGCTTGACCCTTGTATCGCCTCGTTTTCTTCCAAGAGATACTATCGAAATTGCGCGGGAATGCGAAGAATGCACCTGTCAATGAGATTGACTTAATTTTTTTTGTGTAGCAGAATGATGTGTCAATTGCCTAGTATGGTGGAGTCATCCCTCTGATTGCTGTATTCCAATAGTTTGAGATTACTCCTACTTCCTAGTGGTAGCGGTTGGCGCTTGAAATACGGTGACGCAGGTGCATTGTCTGTTAATTTTTTATGGGTATTTTTTAAAAATATAGTTGAGTCTTTTGGTATGTTCTGACTTTGCAAGCTTACAATAGATTAATTGCATGTGTTTCCGGTCGCGTCAATTGTTGAGGTCAGTGGTCAAGTCAGTTTATCAGAATTTCTGCGCTTTCTCCGGGTCAATGAGCCCCATCTCGATCAGGTTTTTATCCAGTTTCCCTGATCCATCGAGCAAATGCTGAGATGTCCCCTTGTTTTGCCTGTGGACGTAAATGTAGTTTCACTATGCGCATGTTTTGTTGAACTCTTCTTTTGCTTGTAATGTTAAGAAAAGAGGTAAGGGCGAGTTGCTATTCTGTTAGCAATGCAGAAAAATCATACTTGCAATTCGTGTACCGAAGCAAATACGTTTTCTATAAATCAGGAACAAACACTTTTCAAATATTGATAATCTTGTGATTTTAAAAAAAATATTTTTATTTATTTATGTTAAACTTTACTCGTCTTTCAACTATTTATAGTTAAAAAGACGGGAAGGGATTCTGGATATGGTTGCGTAGACTTCCGCGGCCGCAGTTTGTGTTACCTAGGCTATCCGGGACGAGCCACGTCACTGACATGGTGGCTAACGTTTCGGCCAGCGTATTGTGGCTTTCTTCAGACCGTTCTGCCAGCAGCCGCAATACGCTGGCCGAAACGTTAGCCACCATGTCATTGACGAGGCTCGTCCAGAATAGCCTAGATAACAGGGATTCTGGAACTTAAGAAAACGTGCGCAGATAATCTTTTCCCCCTACGTCACATAGCTTTTACTGTTTATTGACTGAATAAATATCAATGTAAATCTTCTCAGCGAGCAGTGCCAAGGAGTAGCTCTGAACCCGAGACTGGTCCCCCGGCCAGTGTCATAGTATAAGCATGTAATAAAGATATGTATGCGAGTGTGTCTATGGGGAAGGAGGGGAAAATGAAAAAAAAGATCATCCATGGTCCATGGGGTGTTGGATAAGGTACCGATCTGTCATTTCTCTGGCGTTGATCGAAGAAATCACGAAAAATTACCGATCACCGCAGCCATTCGCTAGTATTAAGCGCATGTCTTAATAAATATATATTTCCGATAATATGCTGCTGCATTTACGATTGGCGCGTTATTTTATTTCTTCTTCTTTTTGTTCTTCTTCTTCTGCTTATTATTATTATTATTATTATTATTATTATTATTATTATTATTGTAATATTATTATTATTTAAGAACTATGCGGCGACCGCGCGCTGCGTTGTCTCGCCACGTAAAATAAGGCAAATTCAATTCAATTGAATTCAATGTACATCTGCCGGCAACGGCATTTCCAAAGCAAGTGGCATTGTAGTCCTCCTTCTCCTCCTGCCCCCCTACACAATCCCGACGGATGTGTCTGGCGGGCGGACCGACCGACCGACCGACCGACCGACCGACCGACCGACCGACCGACCGACCGACCGACCGACCGACCGACCGACCGACCGACCGACCGACTAAACGACCATCCACCCAACCAAGCGACGGCGCACGCCTCCGAGCATGTGCGCTCGCCAACAGCTGGCCCTCCCATTTCTACGAGCGCGCGCCGTGCCAACTTCTCAGCACGCTTCATTTTCCTCGTGAGCACCACAAGTAGCCGCCTCCCTCATACCCTTTTCAGATCCTATTATACGTCTTATTTATATCGCAGATGCTTCCGCCGCGGGACAAATTTGTGTGACCTTCGCCCGCTCGATGGGCGCGCACTCTTCGCTAAATGGCCTTGTAGCTGCTGTGATATTTCCTCGCCTTTCTTCTCTTTTTGGGCCTTGTTATTTTTTTGTCTCTGCCTAAGTGGCGCATTGCCCAAGACTCTTGGCCAGTGCTGCGTCCCTGACCACAGTTCTCGATTGTTCGGAAAAATGAATGAATGTTGTCTTTTCCACAAAGCTACGTATATGTTTGCTTGGTCTCCTTTCTCTTGCACTTAATCCACCTTTGTTTAACTTGGATGTCTCTATAATGTGAGACGCTCCCAGCAACCTTTATCATGGTAAATACACTGGTCGTCGCTATGACGGTTTAATTAGTAGCACAGTACCGGGACAAAGAAATCAAAGGTAGAAATTTTCTCGTTCAGTGTTGTATAATAGGTAGACAAAATTGAGCACTCAAGATCACTATTAAGGAGGTAGCGATTTTCCCTTCTGCCTTCTCGTCTCCGGACGTCAAAGTGATCTTCACCGCAATCTGTTGCTCTCCGAGAATCTGTAACCTGATGCCCCAATGGCCTTCACGGTGCGATTCCGTATAACGCCCCGCGAACGCGATGACAGCGCCTTCAACGCGCAAATGTGCGTTCCCTGCCCACGCTCACCTGCGGGGCCGCTGCTTGTTGAGTCAGCCCGCCGAGTGGAGAGGGGAGGGGAGGTGCTTGGGTGCGATCGGCTCTAGTCTTGTAAAAGGCAAGTAGAGCGCGGTCTACTGCAGCGGGCCACTTCAGGCGGCCTCGACCAAGTTCTTGCATTCGATCCCTCTTCAGGAGGTGTAAAGCAACGCCCGTGCGCGGACGTAATCGGGAGGTGAATTGCGGCTACCGAGGATGTGGTTGTGGAGACCGAGTGGAATGTGACAAGGCGGAGAAATGCATTTTCTAAATAAATTATATTTTGTGATAGTGACTGTTGACGAAATCAAAGGCAACTTAAAATTACAAAACCTCAACACACCACAGTGAAAGTCACTTGATGAGGAGCATAACAGATCTTCTTCCTAGTGCGGTGGAATGCATCAGCCAAGGGCGCGAGTATTTCAACAACAGTGCATTCTTCAATTTTACAGATTCCTACGTCGTTAATTGCGATCGTTTGTGTCTAGAATTCAATTTCAACAATGGAATTTCATGAAATGAGAGGTGATTACGATTCTCAAAAAGATTTACTTGGCGTGTTTAGCGTCTGTGAGTTTGGGGTTCCTGCCGCGAGAGGCTTCGCAGGCCAACTGCCCAGGTCGGTCGTTTCTCTGGTTTCCGAATGATCACGGAGCAGCACCGTATTCAAAACCTACGGGGCCCAGGTGGTGCGTGATTTCTCTTTCTGATTCATCTTCCCTAATCTGGACTGGGACGCTGGGGGGGGGGGGTCGTAGCCACCTTGCATTTCATAACGCATTTCACTTCATCGGTGGGAGTGAGGCCAACGTCTGAAATTAGTTGAATGTGACTCAAATATTTACATATTGCCTAGTATTGTGAAAAAGTAAAATCCTGAGAACCCTGCTGAATTATGAATAAGTGAAAGCCTAAGGAAGTAGTTCACGTTACAGTGAAGCCAGTCAAAAAAATAGAACCCATCCTGGGTGTATACTTCTTCGACATGGTGGTTTTCATAGTTACTTTAAGTAACTTTTAAAGTAGGCATTTAGATTTTGGATGTACTTTGTAAATATGTTTCGAAATATATAATTCTCAATGTGATGTGTACATAAATATTTATTAAGATGATACTTTGAATAGTGAAATATGAAATTGTTTCTTGTATGTGTATGGTAGATGTTTTATGGACATTTTGAAAATAATGAGATTATTGACAACACGTTTAGAGGTAAAACGTGTAATTCTTACGAAACGTAAAAAGAAATAAGTAACTTCAGACACAAATCAAACCTATTTGTACATGTCACGTGTATTACTCCGTATTTCTTTCACCTATTCATATTACTAATTATGTTGACGATTTTTTCCTACAGACTTGTGTAAGTTAAAATGGGTTATTTTGTTTCATTGGATGTCCCCGCATGACCCTGTTCTACAAACTAAACCCTCAAGTAGTGACACCTCTTACACAAAATGATACACTTTTTCCCCTCTGTCACATGAGCGTTATGGATCGGCGCTGTTGTTGGACGGTGCAGGCAAATGGGTTTGAATTATAGAGGCGGGGCGGGGCCGACCGGGCCCGACCGGGGCCACTCACTAGGCATGACTGAACAGAGTGAAATGTTACGGGAGCCGATTTGGTTAGTGGGGAATGATGTATGGGGCGAGAAGTGTAGGGAATAGTAAAGCGGTGCGGCGCAGCGATGGCAAGCCCTCTGCGGCGCTTACGGGTCGGCGAAAATAATGCATTCGTCCCTCCCTGTTGGAGAGACTGCACCGGCGTGAAGCTCCGACCGAAAGATTGAAAATGACAACCCGTTTTCCTTTACATCTTCGTGGCTAAATGGAGACATCTTTGGGAGCTCAGTAACCATAAATCATGAGGGTCTTCAAGATGGTGTTCTCGCGATCTTTGCTGTCTCTACCGCAATGTATGCAGTAGCTGACTGTTATATTCCCTCTGTATACAATACGTTAGGAACAGATGTTGGTTCTGTGCAAGTTATAATGAACGATCTATACAAAAATACGTTAGTACCACAGCTGAATTCGGAATTACCCTTGAGATTTGGATGAGACATATGTAAGAAGAAAGTATAGATGTTCATTGATTATGAAATAGGGGAAATGTTAAGTACAACTGGCAACACACAGCCCGCTGCAACACACTTTTCCGACATGAATAACTCGGAAACGATGCGTCCTAGGCCGTTAAAAATAGATTTTGTCAATGGGAGCAATTAGTAGCACTGCCTATGCCGAAATCTACAAAATGAGACTATTTTGTGTGCCTCTATAAATGTTTCGGTAGGATTGTGGGTATGAGGTATCCAAAGTTGTGTGCCTGTATGAATATACATATTTATCACACCAAGAACTGGATTTCCTTCAACAGCGAAACCAGAATCGTTCTTCAAGGAGGGATTAAGACACTTAAATTAAAAGAAGAAAATTAATCCAAATTGTGACATTCCTCATAGTCTAAAGAAAACCTAATTTCTGTCATTACACCAAGGTTGTAGTTGTCTTCAATGACTTGTACTTTACCTATCTTTGATATCTGATGAGCCCTCATCATTTATGCGGTTAATGTCGATAGTGTTGCAAAATAAATAAAATCTTTGTTATCCGAAAGGATAATGGTAAATAAGTACATTGTAATATTTTTTAACATTCAAGTTTGCTTTTTTATGCAGCGAACTAAGGGAAAGAATAATGAAAACAGAGAGTGGCTGTTTCTATCGTATGTAATCGTTAAGAAGTCTAAGAAAAAACTGTGAATCTTAAGCTATTTAATGCGTCCATCTACTGAAGGAGTGAGTTAATTATTTATTATTATAATTTCAATTGTTAAGAGATTTAATAAAAAATCTCACAAACGCAGTGCGTGAAGTATGAACCACACACTCCAGAATTTACACCTTCAATCATTCCCTGGTGACTCTCATACAGTACTACGCAGTAGGATTTCATGGGTATTAAAAAGAGTTAACGAAAAAGAGATATCAGCGAAATTATATAATTCGTGATTCCATAAATATAGAGCACGCTTGGTAACACGCATGTTTAGACGATAATCGGCGATTTCATCCAATTGAAACTCTGTACACGTTGCGGCCCAATTAGTTGGGATTACCGACGTCCCCGCACATTACGATGAGTTCCCCTGCCGTAAAGTAATTACTTATCCCGCCGACCAGCGCGCTGTTCGGATTGTCAACCGGTGCTGGCTGCCGACAGGTTCGTTTTGAACCCAACGCGAGGAAATCTTTGTAGCAACCGTTGGCACGTATTGTCTCATATACAATACTAAATGAGATAAATAATGCTGATTATTTTTCGTAGTTATCACTTTTATGTTTATTGTTTTGTTGGTTGGACTAATCATTAAATACTCACATATATGTGATTATTACGTTTTTAACACAATCAGAAACGTGAAAATTTCATGCAAACCGTGACGCCGTAACGATATTTTTTTCGATAAATTTCAAATTATATAGATATTTTATTTTATTTTTTAAAACAAAATAACATCATTCGCTCTGCTTTCGTTATGTTTTGGGGCGAAGTTAAAATAATAGCTCGTTAGAACAACTCGCTTAGCACTAAAAAAAACTGGGTCCCTGTCTACCACTATCAACAAAAGAAGAGCACAACAAAACGTGCGCCTTGTAACGTTATATTTACAATTTTTATTCTTTTTTATATATATAATATTTATTAGATGCAAAACGAGGCGCCTTCACAATATTTGATCAATGAATCAGGAAAACTCAACGAGGAACCTAATCGAGATGGGGGATTTCGTTGCTGATACGAACATACATGAGCTTACCGTACGACTTCTTCTTAGAGAACACAATGCAGACAAAGTGGTATCTCTTGTGGTTTCCGTAGAGCTGCGCATTGTTAGTCTGTTTACTACACATTTGCTTAGAAGCTCTTCAACATTCATGACCTTTTCTCTCGAAAATGTGGGAGAAAAAGGGTAGAGTAGTAAAATATTTCCTGTTCTGCTTCCGAAGAGTAACTTTCTGTCGAAAATACTTGTACTCGAACCCGGGACCTCCTGGGTTACCAAGCTTCCGTTGCAGAGTTGCTTCTACATCTGCCAACCCGGGTACTGAGAGATGGAAAACTTACGCGCATTCGCGCAGAATCGCCACGGAGAAAGGCCAAGACGAACTTCGGGGAATATAACGTGTGCCACGCTTTCAGTTCGCCCGCACCCCGGCACTATTCTTCCCAGCAAAAAACGAATCCGACGCTTTTCTGCAGCCCTCCACCCCCGCGTCTCCCCTCCTCCCTCCCCTCC
>BOPP01000050.1:591636-605545 GCA_017312745.1 Gryllus bimaculatus | reverse complement strand
CGCCGCGCTCGCCCGCCGCTCGCCCGCCCCGCTCGGCGCCGCCCGCTCGCCCGCCCGCTCGGCCACGCCCGCTCGCCCGGCCGCCCGCTCACGCCCGCCCGCCCGCTCCCCGCCCCCCGGGGCTCGAGCCCGCGCCAAGCCGCTCGCCCGGCCCGCTCGCTCGCCCGCCCGCTCGCTCGCCCGCCCGCTCCTCGCCCGCCCGCCGGCCCGCCCGCTATGCCGCCCGCTCGGCCCGCCCGCCCGCCGCCCGCTCGCCGCCCGCCCGCCCACCCGCTGCGCCCGCCCAGCCCGCTCGCCGCTCGCCCGCTCGCCCGCTCGCCCGCCCGCCCGCCCGTCAACTAGCATAGCACGTACGCAGGACCGACCGGACCGTGAAAATGAAATTCGCCTCCCCCGTCTCCCCGTCTCCCCGCCGCCCCGCCGTGGGCCTACACCAGGCGGTCGTCACGTCCTCCCCGTCACCTTCTTACGTCGGCCTCCGTTTCGTCCCCGTCTCGCTACCCCCGCCGCCTCTTCTCCAACAGCCGCTTCTTGTCTCGCCCTCCTCGAGGATCTTGCCCGCCCCAACGTCCAACTCCCTTCCTCTTTTCCTCCCGCCCGCTCCCCGCGCCACGGCCCCGCCCTCCCGGACCCGCTTCTCTCTCCTTCCAGCTCCTTCTCCCGCTCGCCTCGCACCGTCCCACACCTCGCCTTCAAAAAGGGGCGGAGACTGCGTACAAACGGGGCAACCTTTAATTATAACAGTCCGCGTAATGTGATCACGTTTGAAAAACGAGCTGCGCCAGGGAGCCGGGCGATTGGCAGCTGTTACGGGGCCCTTCTTATATACTGGGAAGACGAATTTGGAAGACGGAAGTTGACCCTATTTCCAACAGTGTAATCTGCGTTACCCTCTCTGAAAATGGAGGCTAGTGCTCTGTTAGTTAGATGAGGTGTGTCGTAAATTTTCGACATATCCATTGAACATTTTGAATGGTACGTAGTATCCGATACTCGTATGTTTGAAAAGTTTAGAACGGGCGTCATATTTCGTAGTTCACAGTTGAACCTGTTTCATAGAAGAGTGATGTTAGTTCGGAACTGTCCATCCATGTGTTGTTATGAATTTGTGACCGCATGCAGGTTCAGTTTGCTGATATTGACTTACACTTTGCTATGTTTCCCTTTCAATTACATTTGCAGGCGCCAGGTAACGATATATACCAGGATTGTGCGACATCGTCAATCTGAGAGCTTAGGTTCGTATTTATTTGCAAGGCCATCTTTAATAGCTATTTCCACTACTAAATTACAAATATCAAAAATATTTGGTAAAGCAGCATTATGTTTTACGAGCGTGAATTCTATTAAAATAGCGTCAATTAAACTAGTATTGATTATATCGTATGTCACTTGTTTTATTAAAAATAGTTCTATATTCATTGAACCCCGTCTGAAATCTGATTTTCGATATGAAAATACTTTTTTCAAACATTTTCAGGATAACAAAACCTATTGTACATGCCTAAAACATGTTCGCTAAAGTAAGTCATTGTGCCAAAAAGTTTGATATTTTTGTTAAATAATTACATTTCTTATTAATTCACCAACCCAGTGACTTATTTATAGCATATTAAGTAATAACCTCCCCGAAATGCCACTTCTACACTATGCGGCGCAAGGCGAAAATTATGGACTGCGGATGATACATTCCACGTTAACGATCTTCGTGTACCGGGCGCACAAGTGCGACCTACATTGCATTGTAGTACATGTGGCCGAAGGTATCTGAAGAACGACGCACGTGCAAACATTTCTGCAAAACATACCATTGGCAGTCAGCCGAACACCAATACGCCCGCTTCATTGATATAGACAACGACTAGTGAAACTGCTTCTTTCTGTTGCCCATAGTCTACCTGTATGCACTACTGAAGCAATACTCACATTAGCGCGCATCGCGGTAAGTGCTCGTCTGCCCCTGGCAACCTCCCACCCCGGCACGGATCGGGAGTTCACGCAGCAGCTCTGCGTGGCTCCTATTCGCGCTCCGCCCCACACTGCTCTGCCCAACCCACCACACCACCCGCCCTAATCTCGACGCCCCCGGAGCCCACGTCAACCCATTAACCCCATCACCATCGCCTCTCTCTCCCCACGACTCCTCGATCCCCTTGGCGCCCGCCGCATTTCTCGCGTCTCCCTGTCCTCCGCCCCCATTGCCCACCTCTTTTCGCCTCTCGCCGGTTCTCAACCGCTTCTCACCCACTAACTGCTCTCGCGCCCTCTCTGCGTCTCCCGCAGCCTTCGCCTTGCGTTGGCCGCCCTCCCCGCCCCCTCCGCCGCCCACGCCGCCCTCGTCGCCCTCGCCGCCCCTACGCCGCCCTCGCCCCCTTCGCCCCGCCCTCGCCGAGCCAGGTGTCACACTTTCGTCTCCGTTGTGTTTGATGTCTGATATTTTATCAAAGCCCCGGCGGAATCTGCCCCGGTGGCTTGAAAGCAGCCGTCTCGACGCTCAACAAGTAGAGCTGTAGCGGCCCGCCCATTGGCGCTGCCAAACGAGCGCACGTCCGCTGTGCGCGGCAGGTATTTTTCCCCCTCATGCAATATGAATACATTTAATAGGCCTTTATGGCTCTGCGAGAGGGCAGTGATGTTCTTCTGAGCGTAATTACCTCGGGATGTGTATTTGAATTAATGTGGCGGATAATTAGCTATACTTTGTGACGTCTTTCTTCCAAACGTTAGCCGCACCATGTAGGACGCGTAGGTGAGATGTTGCATCTAAATTTAAGTTCTTCTTCCAGACGGTAACCCGCAACACTCGTCGCAATGTAATAGTTACTTGGTGTGAATTTTCATCTTTCGACCACTCCCCGACTCGCGTCCATACAGTGGCGGTAGATGGTGACGCGGCACACGGTGTGCGGAACGGGACTATCGGAAATTTTCTCGTTTTCGGCGTAAGCGGTGAGGGATTTAAGTTATAAACGTTCACATCGCCCGCGGCGGAACGACCACGCTCCTTGCGCGTGGTTGCGACCTGGCCTTTTCGTGAAATTTGCAGAATTTCTTCTGCTTCTTTTTCTTTTTGTTCCACGCGAAAATAAAATCGCCCGGAACGACGTTTCGTATTCTTCTAGCGTCACGGTGAAATTATGCGCCTTCCACTTCCCACGGTTTAAGTTACTCTCTCGCGCTTCTCCCTTGCTTTCGCTCTCTCTCTCTCTCCGGCTCCTCGTAACTCGAAAGTACACAAACTTCCCGCAAGGAGTTGCAACGGCGCGGCCTATGAGAAGGAAACTCGAGCGCGGCACGAGAGCAGGGGAGTGGTGGGTTGGGGTCTGGGGTGAGGTTGGTGAGGTGGCGCTAGGACGGGGTGACTGGGGCTTGGCGCGAGGCCAGGGCCGAGAAGGCGCGGGTGGACGTGACGGTGTGGTAAGGAAGGGCCCGTGAAGAAATAGTGGAGTCTGTTGTATGTGAAGGATGGGAAAGCGAGTCGGGGAACGGGGAGCTGATGGGTAGGTACAGGGACGGCTGATTGAACGGGCTGTGGTTATGGGCTGGGAGCGAGAGGGGGAGACAGTGCGCGGGAAGGGCGGGCCATCCCGACCGCACCACGGTTGCGGCGCGAGCGTGCGCCCGGGGCGGGTTTGTTTTCCGCGGGCAAGAACAGGCCCAAAACTCGCACAACTGAAAATTCGTCCAACCTAAAATTCAGCGTAGCTCGCGCTGACGAGTTGACGGGCTGAGGGAAAGGCTGGGGGGGGGAGGCGAGGTGGGAGGAGGGCGATGCGGGCCAACCATAGTGTGCGCAGCCTGACGGTTGTTATGTGGGTGACCGGTTGCCCCCGTGGGGGTGTGCAAGACCGTGGTGTTTATGGTCGTAATGGAAATGAAGAGTGGGATGTTGGGGGAGGCGGGGTGTGGGCTGCGGGCGGGGCTGTGCGTTACGCGTAAGGCGTCTGTTGATCTTTGCCTCTGCAGCTGTCTCTTTTCAGGAAGCATCGCTCCTGCCTTTGCCAGTAACCTGTTTTCGGGTCGTAATTCAAAAGGCCTCTAATGCTCGACGTTCTTGCTTTTCTACATTTCTTTTTATCTCTCTTCCTTCTGTTTATTTCGTTTTATTCTATGTTTCTTCTTATTTCTTTGATTTAACCTTTATTTCATCATCGTATTCGAGTCGCTTTTTTATGTTCGCCTGTTTCTCTTTTCTATCCACGTGTTTTCTCAACCATTCCTTGTTTGTCTCAAATATTGTCTTTCTTTGCACCATTTTATTTACTTGCGTATCCTCTGGTCTGTGTGATTCTTCATTCTGTTGTTGGGTGGCCCCTATTCCTCGAAATTGTTCTTTCATTTTTTTCTAAAAATTATATGTTACCACTGACTCCACCAAGAGAAATGGCGACGCCGATGTTATTCCTGAGTATAAAAGCAGCAAAATTTTGTGTCATTTGGTCGATTTCCCATATTTCCCGTCACAAGTTTTCCTCGTCTTAGTCCAATTCTATGGTACTCGAAATAACAGATTGACAGATACGATTATTGTGTGAAATTTATATGTTTGCGATATTTGTGTGAAAAATCATTGAAAACTATTCTGTTTTATTCCTTTCTTGGCTGCCATTCTATACAACAGGGGAAGTTGATGTAGAAAAAAATATAGCGTTTTTAATCACATATGGGGGAAGATTTAAAGAAACTCCTAAAACTAGTGGACCAAGGAAAGACGCGCTCCTAAAATTTTATGAAACATTAGCTGTGCTAATTGGTGTCTATGAAAGGCAAAAGCGCGGGTCACTGAATACGAAATTGCGCAGCAGAATTTAAGCTTTTAAGCGTTTTTAGAAGAATAAGAAATGAAATTGTAATAAATACGTGGCTGTATGTTTAATTGTAAAGTGAAAAAAAAATATAGAATACAGAAATACATTTTAAAACCACCTACAGAAGACTGGTCAAACAATTCTACTACGCCCAAAAGAGTCGCACCCCCCCCCCAATATCAGCGTTAGAGAAATTCGTTTGTTCCACGACCGACAAGATGAGAGAATGAATAAGTGCGCAACAATCTTCCGTCAGCTGCCTTAAAGAAGGTAGCAGAAGCAAAAGCATTAAAGCAGAAGAGCAGCAGCAGCAGCAGCAGCAGAAAGAAGAAGAAGAAGAAGAAGAAGAAAGAAGAAGAGAAGAAGAAGAAAGAAGAAGAAGAAGAAAGAAGAAGAAGAGAAGAAGAAATACTTAGTACATTCTTGTGGGTGAATAAAAATGCACAGAAACTTAATGATATGTATGGCAAACGTTTGACTCACATCAGGCCCTCCCAACATATTCTATACGTCTTCATGGGATCGTGCAAAATACAATTGAATTCTTCCGTGAGGATCTTGGAAACATCACTGCTTTCGTTTCACATCCCTTCATTCCATCACCGCCATTAGTTAGTTTCGAAAACATACCGACCGAAGTACAGAAGGTTAGGTTCGCAGTTGAATTACAGCACAGTTTGTCCATCTCTCATTTCGCTGAGATAACATGTGGATTAAGTGGGTTATTCGTCGAGGGTACTCTTCAAAAGAAAAAATCTTTAGCTTCACTACCTACGCAATAGTTCCTATTGACAAAAGAAGAACATTTTTATAGTTCACAAATTACCCACCCAGCTCAACACCCTTCACCCAAAGTATCACTATACTTCACTGCATTACTATGAAGTTGCCAAAATTAATACTGCTTACGAGACGTAAACTGAAAGATGCGGGCCAATCTTTCATGTTCTTGCAAGACAGGTGCCAGCGCTCTTTGAAGCCAATGCGCCTTGTCGCGTGCGGATTTCGGCGCGATGGCCCGCGGGCAGCGGGAGCGGGGGGGGGGCTCGCGGGCGGCGATGGGACAAGTTTTCCATCCGTGCGACGCCCTGCGGCACGCCCAGCCCCGCTAATTTGTTTAATGCCCTTCCTTTGGGCGCCACCGCTGCCGCCGCGCCGCCGCCCGCTGCCGCCGTTACGCCTGGTCGCGCCGCCCCCGCCCCGCCTCCGCCGCCCCACCGCCCCCGCATATGTGTCACTTTTTGCGAAAGAGCCGCTCCCCGCTCCGCTCCCTTTCTGTTCTTCGCCGCTGCCGCTTGCCGTGCCGCCGCCGCCTCCGCCCCGGCCCCCGCGCCACCGCTACCTGGGCGGGTGCTTGTGTGTGGTGGTGTGTACGTTTTGAGAGCGTTCTCCCTCGCCAAGCCACCTCCCTTTAACGCACGTCGCTCTCGGAATGCATTGTGGCCGGCATTGGCCCGCCGCTGACTGTGGCTCTTGCAATTTATTTATTCGCGTGAAAAGAAAATGTGTTGTGGAAAACTGAGTGAGCAGGCGGAGCAATAGTAACATTTTGGGACTTCATTTACGCTTTGACGTTTTGATGTGGTTCGTCAACCTTCATTTGAAAGGTTTACCCCAAAACCTTTTTTAGGTGAATGGATTACAGCGCGTGTTTTCAGTCTTAGAAACATGAAGAAGCGTTGACTTCTGATTGGATTTAAAATTGCAATATATTTCGTGTGTTAAATAAATTAAATAGCGGGGTAAATAGTCAATAAAGTACATTGCGTCGCTTCATCATGTCGAAGGCAAGTGAAGTTTCCTTAATGAACCGTAATTTTTTATTGTAAGAGGTAAGTGAAAGTAAATTCTTGGGACAACCAACCAATCGTCAATCTTATTCAGTGCGTACGTTGCAATTGCGGAATAGAAGAATACTAAAGGGGTTACATTACAATGGTATTTGAGAAGCAGCTAATCAAAACGCATAATTGTCCACCTGTTGAAAAAATTTGTGTGTGATAGAAATAGTTAGTTATTAATACATTCTACACGTCCCTGCTTTCGTTTTTAAAGTTTTAACTGCACACATTTATGGTAATATTATGCTCCTATTATTTCTTTTGGCGGGCGTAAGATACTTTGAGACAACACGATCGACAGGCTAAAATTTGGAAAGTATTACCAACATGATGGATTCGATTCCCGGGTCGAGGAAAAATAAGAGTTGTAGCTTTCCTTTAAAATCGTTCTCTGTATTCGTAAGCTCTTTACGAGGAAAAGCTCAGGCAGCGGCGTTTACGTTTACTACGTTACGGCGAAGAGAATCCGTTATGACTTTGCCACATACCGCTCTTACTCCCCCCCCCCCCAACCATAGGAATTAAACCAGACCCTGCATGGGGACACCTTAGCTGCCTGCGCCAAACGGACATCGACCCAAAATGCCTAAACAATTACCAACTGGCGTATATACTCCGATACATATTTAATTTTCGTTTTTACCCACCACAATGTCGTTATATTGACTTCGGGATCCCATCGCATTCTCGATCTCTGACGCACGTCGAAATATTTCCAAGGTCTCAATACAGAAAGGGCTGTGGAAGGAGAGAGATTAGTCCTACCAATTCTTCTATTGGAGTGCCTATCGCATGAATAAAGGGTGATGGGGGCGCGAACTGTGGCTGTTGTGCTTTGCCACTACTCCCTCTTTCACTCGAAGTGATCAGGGGAATCACCGGCGTAACCACACAGTATTTTACTCGGCTGACCGCGGTAACGTCGCAGTCCATGGCGAAGGTGCCGAGCATTTTCGGTCGCCATTCGCGACTTTCCGCAGGGCATATTGCCCTAGGCCTTATCCCTTGGACCCTTCGCCATGGACGCGGCGTCACCGGACAGGCCAAGTAAATACTGACTCCGCCGCCGAAGCCTATCCGCTCTCACGGAAACCACACGTCGGAGTAGTGAACATACCAAAAGTATCCCGCAGCGTCGCGAATTCATTCCACTTGCATCAAAGAATAATCCATATCTACCCCAAATCCGACCCAAGGCATCTCCTTTTAGTAGTCTCGGGTGCACAATCATAAATAAGGTGATGAAACACCAGCTGCCTTAATTGCAGATTACATTGGTGAGCGCTTCCAATTGGAGCTGACAGATAAGAGTGGACAAAACAGTACAATGGCAGCCGGGATTATACGAAACAAAGACAATATAACTGTACACGCACGGGGTGCATTTTTCTGCGAATTCTTAATTACTGCAATGCGTTTCCTAATTACGCCATTCCTAATTGCCTTCACATAATGTGTCACCTAAAGCGAAAAAATAATTTGTAACTGTTACCATCAAATGTGGTTCGTTTAATACGCACGAAGTTTCTGCCAACTGAACGAAAAGCTGTAAATGCTACGAAAATATCAGGGAAGCTGTTAAAAATGCGTGCTTGTTTGTGTCGGACGATTCTCCCTAAATTCCCATTATCGAAGCAATTATTATGCTCTTATTCATTGAGACGTCTTCAGTATAAAACAAGTGTATGATGGACTGCTATACTCTAAATTACTTGTCATATAAGCAGGAACGAAAACCGGTGAAAAGGCGCTTTCGGATTTTAGCTAGCAGAAATATTCGAACTCTCACTGAACTTATGAAAAAAGCTCAAATAGGATGTCATTTTACTCACAAAAAATTCACAGGAATTAGTAGAGAAGAAAAGTTTAAACCCGCTTAAGTCGTTGCGTTGTATTCTTGTAAAAAAAAGTTTATACTCCATCACGTTTTGTACGTTTTCCAATGTATATTAGATTATTTTGATGTTAATTATTTCGATTTTCCGTATGTATATTGAAATCCGTGATAGTATCTAAAAACAATAGTGGGCGGCGAAAGTGTCAAGAGAGAATAGTGGAAAACATAGAATTGTACTTCTATCATTAAACCCTTGCAAATTTCATTACTTTTTTTTAATAAAAATTTAAAATCTCAACGTTTTACTCTTTGTTTGATCTTACAACTGAAGGTGAGGAAAAATCTCGAAAATGTTTTTTGTGATAGATTTGGATTTAGATTTATTTCAGTCAAAAAAAACGAGTAAAAAAGCTGTATATTGGCGTTAAAGATGAGTAAAAGTTTCAACAATAACTAATAAAATTAAATTTCAAAGAAAAATTTTAAAAATACATTTTAAAAAATCCACCAAAATTAAGCAATATTTGAAAAAATAGTCATTTTGCGTTCTGAGTTATAGAACTTATTTTCATTCGTTACACGAATTGCAAGTATGTTTTTTCTGCATTGCTAAACAAATAGCAACTCGCCTTTACCTCTACTCTTACCATTACAAGCAAGGCGAAAGGTTCAACAAAACGTGTGCATAGTAAACTACATTTACGTTCAAAAGCAAAAAATATCAGGCATTTCTCCAATGGATCAGGAAACTCGAAAAAAAAACCTGAATCGAGATGAGGGTCATTAACCCGGAATTATAGTACATTATTGTATCAAACATTATTAATATGATATATATTCATCAATAGCTGACTGATGACATAGATTTAGTGCACTTGAAGCGAACTGAAACGAAGACTAATCAGCAGCATGCCGCCGTCTCGCGCGTGCATCTTCCGGGTCGTGGTAATGAATGAAGAGCGCACAGCACAGCGGCGTCGGCACAGGGCGTCGACCAGGGCGGGACCTGCTGTCACGGCGGGCACGGCCCGCGGTGCCGGCGCCAACGCCGACGCCCCCCGCCACCCGTCGCCGCACGGCGCCCCGACGCGCGCCCCGACGCCGCCCGACGCCGCCCCCGACGCCGCCCCCGACCGCCGCCCCCGACGCCGCCCCCGACGCCGCCCCGACGCCGCCCCCGACGCCGCCCCCCCGAACGCCGCCCGACGCCGCCCCCGACGCCGCCCCCCGACGCCGCCCCGACGCCCCCACCGAGCCGCGGATTTGGAACCGCGAAAGCGCGGAAGCCCGGGCGGTTCGCGCGGGCGTTGCGCGGGGCTGTGACGCGCGGGGGGGGGGCGAGCGGGTGCGGCGGGGAGTGCGCGGCGGCAGTCGGGAGGCGGGCGGTGTTGGCGGGCGCCAAAAGGCTGCGAGGCCGCGGCCGACGGGGCGGGGCGAAGCGGGGCAGAGGTGGAACCACAGTGGTTAGGAAATGCGAATTCAGCAGGTGGAATACTGCGGAAACTTAACGCAGTAGGTTCAAGGCTTCCAGCGACGTTGCAAGGCGGGTTGGCTTTTGAAGATGTTCAAACCTTGCCACTTTGCAATTTGCGTTTTTGCCACATTGTCCGCAAGTGCCTAAACTAAATTGGCTTGCTTCAAAACGTTACTCCGTAATATTGTCAGTTTTTGTTTTGGCTTGCGCTGATATGTGAAATATGTAAAGTAATTTAAGAGTATTCCGTAATTTTAATCTTCAAATAATGTTGAAAATAATTTAACCCATAATGATATTTTGGCTGCGCGAACATAATGCAAGGTTGACCTTTCGTCTGCTGAGACTATAATATGGTGGAGATTATAACACCAATTATCAACATTTACTTTTTTTATAAAAAATAAGATGTCTTTCCTACAATACAGACAAAGATAGGAAATGTTTATTACAATGTTTTATGACCATTCACCCTCTGATAGATAGTAATGCGACTAATTAAATATTCACTCCCAATCTAACAACTAACAAGAATTTAAGCTGTTGGAAGATTTATTTTTACTATAATATGTCCGCAATTGAGAAGATATTTATCATTAATCAGGGATTGATCTTCTTTCCTCTACGATTGATAATATTTTCGTAATGCGTTTCAAAATTCGTAGCGTATTATTAACATTTTTCAGCTTATTTTTGTTTTATACCAGAGACGCACCCAAGCGTTGAAGCTGTTGGACCTAAGCTCCCCAGCAGAAAGCCAATGATTCAATTTAAAAATATAGCATTTTACTCATTTTCAGGGATAAAAAAGGACCATTAAATATTTTCAGTGGGTTTTCCATTATAAATATTACCTATGAGAACTACAAATAAAATTCATTTTTATTACCAGCATAAACAAAAAGTATATGTAAGAAAACGTCCAAGTCAGCTGGACATTATATCGTACCCCCTCCCCGCTATACACCAAACACATACACCACACAGACACTCACACGAAACATTTCCTGACTAATTTTTTTTAATTTTCTCTGTTTCAATTTCTTGTGGTACATTGGTTTCTTGGGAGGTTGTTATATGTGAATTTGCAAAATATTTTATGCCAGTATCTGTTGTAGTGATTTTAATACTGCTTTGTTCTTTTCAGGAAGCGAAATATACTGTGCTTCTTTTTGAAGTTTGAATGTTTTTTTTTAACAATGCCTTTCTTTTTTAAAATCATATGTAATTTCCCGAAAAATACTAATCATTTATTATCCCATATTCGGATATGCCCTTTTTTAGTAATAATGATCTCCAAATGAATGCGAACAAATGTTCTGGCTACCAAAATACTTAAAAAGAATGAAATCTTGACAGAAAAGAGGCTATTTAAGGAATACAATGTGTGTGGGTGCTATAATATATAATTATGTAATTACATTTTCTGACTTGACCTCTTCCATTTAAAAAAACTGCGTAAATATTGTGAAATGTTTAATAATAATCTATTTTAATACTTCTTCAATATCCGTTATGTGCACAAAAAACGTGCTAATCTTGAAAAAATATTTCATTGCGTTTTAACGGAATTTCGCATCCGAAACAAAATGCTACAGTTAAATCTCTCTCTTGTCTCCGCCCCGCCCCCGCGCCACCGCTACCTGTGCGTGGTGCTTGTGTGTGTGTGTGTGTACGTGAGAGCGTTCTCCTCGCCAAGCCACCTCCCCTTTGAACGCACGGTCGGCTCTCGGAATGCATTGTGGGGCGGCATGGGCGCCGCTGACTGTG
This sequence comes from Gryllus bimaculatus, assembly GCA_017312745.1. Taxonomy (NCBI): domain Eukaryota; kingdom Metazoa; phylum Arthropoda; class Insecta; order Orthoptera; family Gryllidae; genus Gryllus; species Gryllus bimaculatus. The sequence continues at coordinate 593,815 of BOPP01000050.1, read as the reverse complement.
GCTCTGCAATTTATTTATTCGCGTGAAAAGAAAATGTGTTTGTGGAACTGAGTGAGGGAGGCGGAGCAATAGTACATTTGGGACTTCATTTACGCTTTGACGATTTTGATGTGGTTCGTCAACCTTTCATTTGAAGGTTTCCCAAACCTTTTTAGGTGAATGGATTACAGCGCGTGTTTCAGTCTAGCAACATGAAGAAGCGTGTACTTCTGCATTGGATTTAAAATTGCAATATATTTCGTAGTGTTAAATAATTAAATAGCGGGGTAAATAAGTCAATAAAGTACATTGCGTCGTTCATCATGTCGAAGTCAAGTGAAGTTTCCTTAATGAACTATTTTTTTATGTAAGAGGTAAGTGAAGTAATTCTTGACAACACCAATCGTCAATCTTATTCAGTGCGTACGTTGCAATTGGAATATTGAAGAATACTAAAGGCGTTACATTCAATGGTATTTGAGAAGCAGCTAATCAAAACGCATATTGTCCACCTGTGGAAAAAATTGTGTGTGATATGAAATAGTGTAGTTATTAATACATTCTACACGTCCCTGCTTTCAGTTTTAAAGTTTTAACTGCACACATTATGGTTAATATTATGGCTACTATTATTTCTGTTTTGGGGGGGTAAGATAGCTTTTGAGACAACACGATCGACATGTAAAATTTGGAAAGTATTACCAACTGATGGATTCGATTCCCGGTCGAGGAAAAATAGAGTTGTAGCTTTCCTTTAAAATCGTCTCTGTATCTGTAGCTCTGTTACGAGGAAAAGCTCAGGCAGGCGGCGTTTACGTTTAGTAGTTACGGCGAAGAGAATCCGTTATGACTGCCACATACCGCTCTTACTCCCCCCCCCCAACCATAGGAATTAAACTAGACCCTGGCATGGGGACACCTATAGCTGCCTGGCCAAGACGGACTATCGACCCAAAATGCTAAACACATTACCAATTGGCGTATTACTCCGATTACATATTTAATTTTCGTTTTACCCACCACAATGACGTTATATTGACTTCGGGATCCCATCTGCATTCTCGATCTCTGACGCACGTCGAAGATATTTCCAAGATCAATACAGGAAGGGCTGTGGAAGGAGAGAGGATTAGCCTACCAATCTTCTATGAGTGCCTATCGCATGAATAAAGGGGTGATGGGGCGCGAACTGTGGCCTGTTGTGCTTTGCACTACTCCCTCTTTCACTCGGAAGTGATCAGGGGAATCACGGTAACCACACAGTATTTACTCGGCTGACCGGGTAACGTCGCGTCCATGGCGAAGGTGCCGACATTTCGGTCGCCATTCTGCGACTTTCCTCAGGGCATATTGCCCTGGCCTTTGCCCTGGACCCTTCGCCATGGACGCGGCGTCACCCGGACAGCCAAGTAAATACTGACTCCGGCCGCGGAAGCCTACGCTCTCACGGAAACCACACGTCGGAGTAGTGAACATACAAAGTATCCCGCAGCGTCCGCGAATTCATCCACTTGCATCAAAGAAATATCCAGTATCTACCCCAAATCGGACCCAAGGCATTCCTTTAGTAGTCTCGGTCGCACAATCAATAAATAAGGTGATGAAACACCCAGCTGCTAATTGCAGATTACATTGGTGATGCGCTTCCAATTGGAGCTGACAGATAAGAGTGGACAAAACAGTACAATGCAGCCGTGATTATACGAAACAAGACAAATATAACTGTACACGCACGGGGTGCATTTTCTGCGAATCTTAATTACTGCAATGCGCTTCCTAATTACGCCATTCCTAATTGCCTTCACATAATGTGCCACCAAGCGAAAAAATAATTTGTAACTGTTACCATCGAAATGTGGTTCGTTTAATAGCGCACGAATTTCTGCAACTGAACCGAAAAGCTGTAAATGTACGAAAATATCAGGGGAAGCTGTAAAAAAATGCGTTGCTTGTTTGTTTCGGACGATTCTCCCTAAATTCCATATCGAAGCAATTATATGCTCTTATTCATTGAGACGTCTTCATGTATAAACAAGTTAGTATGATGGGACTGCTATACTCTAAATTACTTGTCATATAGCAGGAACGAAAACGGTGAAAAGGGAGCTTTCGGATTTTAGTAGCAGAATTTAGTAGCGGATTTTAGTAGCTTTCGGATTTTAGCCCGACGCCGCCCCGACGCCGCCCCGACGCCGCCCCG